>CABHPR010149419.1:27485-61878 GCA_902168415.1 Peromyscus melanophrys | reverse complement strand
AGTATTGTTCTTTCCAAGTCTGTGAAGAATTGACACACACACATTAATAATACATTTAAAAAGAGAAAGAAACAAGGGAGAGAGAATTTGTTTGGACTGAAGGCTTTAGAGGATACAGTCCTTGGTCACTTGGACCATGTACTTGGGCAGAAACATCACAGTAGCAGGAGTGTGTGTCAGAGGAAAGCTGTTTGCCTGAGGGCAGACAAAAAAAGTAGCGAAAGAGGACTACAGGAACAGATCAGGGCATGCTCACAACCACCTGCCTCCTCTAACTAGGGCTCTTCTTCTTGGTTTCCACCAACAACCATTGTATTTAGACTCCATCAAGGGGCTAATCCCTTCATTGGGCCAGAGTCTTCAGGATCTAATCATCTCTGAAAATATCATCATGAATGACACCCCTAAGGTGGGATTTACTAATCTAGGCACTTAGTCCAGTCTACAAATATCACTGGCTTCAACATCTGAGCAGATAAGAGGGAAGAAGCAGGATTGGGCAGGGGAAGAAAATGAACGACTAAAACATACCTGGTCAAGCCTTATCCCACCTAGAGCTGTAAGAGTGGTCTAGGTCAGACTGAAATGATGCAGCCTTTGGATGCTCTGCTCACGCTCCCTTCTCTCCCACCTAGCACAATCACCAGTAAGTGGCATTTATTTTGTCGCTGGGCTACACTCACTGACTGAGGGCAGCAAGTCCTTGACCAGGAGGATCTGAACACTATGTCACCATGACTACCAAAACCTTGCACACTGTCCTTCATTGATCAATTGTCCAGTGAACTCTGTTTTGGCTACTGTGTCGGTTGCTGGGAGACAGGAACAGATACAGGGATGATGAAGCAGAAGGAGATCCTGCCCTCCAGATTAGTCTAGAGGGAGCCACGTGATTAGAGAGTAGGGGGTGGTGAGTTCAGAGGATGGTGAGAGGGTCTGGACAGGGTTACTGCTCTAGTGTGGGCAGCCTTCACTAATGCTTCATTGTAGTTGAGCTTTTACCAAGAAATGTTTCACATTAGGTCTCTCAATTCTTACTTTCTTATCCCTCACTCCATATCCTTTCCATTCTACTGAATATCTTCCTAGTGTAAGTGGCACCCTGCCACTCTCCATCCACGGTGACACTCTGGGTTATCTTGGTCTCTAAATGTCTGTTCTTCTGTTGCATTTTGTTGTCTCCCTGAATCAATGTATGGGGATTTTTTTTTTTTTAAAAATACTGTATATGCAGAGCCTGTTGTGAGGTATTTACCAGAGAAGACCCCTTGGACATGGGTTCAAGCCAATAGAAAGTCTCTATTATTCAGCTGGAGATTACACCAGAATTTTGGGACCAGAGTGCAGTCCCAAGCCTTTCCCAGGGTGAGCTTTTAGGCATAAAAACCACATCCTGGGTTGACACACCTTAGTTAGCCAAGAACACTTAGCCAGAAGCAGAACTACAAAAGCCAAAAAGCAAGGTTAGTCCATCTGGGGACTTTCTAGGAACTGAGAACTTCGATGGATTATGTCTTTGTTCTCTTTTTGGCTAGTGCACCTAGCAGATGTTGCTGCCTAGGTGCTGAGTTTTACAGCCTGAATGGTACTTCCATCATGGCGTCAGTTGTGCTAAGGTCTCGGGGCCTGTTACAAACCCACAAATCTAAGAGGGTAGACACAGGGGTCTTTAAAGCAGGGAAGGGAGCTATCCAGATGAAAGAGCTCTTTAAGCTCTGGATAGCAAGCAGTAATTTAGGAATTATTTTAGTTTTTTTGGCACAACGTCTTGCTCTGTAGCCTTGGCTAGCCTGGTAGCCATGGTGTAGTCCAGAACTGCTGCCAGTCCTTCTTGATTCATACATGCAGCTTTGTAGGGAGGGAGTTATTAGGAGGAAACACTTTTGTATGACTGAATTAGTTTTTTTTCCTTAAGGATTTATTTATTTTCATTTCATGTGTATGAGTGTGTTTACCTGCATGCATGTCTTTGTGTAAGTGCAGTACTTATAGAGACCAGAAGAGGGCATCAGATCCCTTGGAATGAGTTACAAAGGTTGTGAGCTACCAAATGAGTGTTGGGAATCAAACATGAGACTTGTGGAAAATCGCAAGTGCTCTTAACTACTGGAGCATCTCTCTATTCCCAGTGTGCTAGGGTTTTTTTTTTGTTGTTGTTTTGTTTTGTTTTGAGATGCCATCTCTCTGTGTAGCCCTGGCTGTCCTGGAACTCACTACATAGAACAGGATTGGCCTTGAACTCATGGAGATCCATCTGCCTCTGTCTTCCAAGTGCTGAGGCCTAGTGCACTAGTTCTTGCTAGCCCAGACTGGGCAGCTGCTACACTAATGGTTCACTTAAGGAGACCTAGAAGACGTAGGAGAGCTGAACTGCCACTGTTGTTGTTACTATTTTCTTTAGTGTTGGACATTGGCCCAGGGCCTCACACACAGAGCAAGTGCTCTATCACAGAGCTGTTCTCCAGCCCTCTGTCACTAATAATAGAGGAAAAATAATAGCTTGAAATAAGAGCATACATCCACTTCCTAGCAGTTATGCATGATTCAGCCAGTTGTGCCGAAATCTGGAAAGATTAGAAAATTGGTGACAGAGTGGCATAGGGAAGAACAATGTGGCTAGACCTGTGGAAGTGGGTCTTGGGGACCATCACTGGTCACTGTCTACTCTAGTGATGATAGTCTTCAACCAGGTGTTCAGAGTGACTCTAAGCCGGGCGGTGGTGGCACATGCCTTTAATCCCAGCACTTGGGAGGCAGAGCCAGGAGGATCTCTGTGAGTTCAAGACCAGCCTGGTCTACAGAACAAGATCTAGGACAGGCACCAAAGCTACACAGAAAAACCTTATCTCGGAAAAAAAAAAACAACAAAACAAAACAAAACAAAAAACAAAACAAAACAAAAACAAAAACAAAAAAAAACAGAGTTACTCTAGGAAAATATCTGTCTCTGTCAGCCATGATTCTCACAGTAGGCCTAGGAACAGATTAGCTACAGTGGTGGCGGGGGTGGAAGCTGTGCAAGAACTGAGTTTCTCTGTGTTAACAGTCCTGGCTGTCCTGGAGCTTGCTTTGTAGACCAGGCTGGCCTCGAACTCACAAAGATCCACCTGCCTCAGCCTCCCAAGTGCTGGGATTAAAGGCATGCACCACCACCGCCCTTTTATTTTATTTTGTGTATGAGGATTTTGCCTGTTTGTATGTCTGAGTATCACATGTGTACCTTGTATCCAAGGAGGCCAGAAGAAGGTGTTGGATCCCTTGGAACTGGAGTTATGGATGGTTGTGAGCCGCTATGTGGGTCCTGGTAATCAAACCCAGATCCTCTAAAAAGAGCAGCCAGTGCTCTTTCTTAACCACTGAGTCATTTCTCCATCCCACAGCTTGCTTTTATAATCTCTATGTATTAAAGCTCTTATAGAAATTGTAGATAGCTACCATCTTTAACTGGCTGGGTTTAATAAAATGGATATGAGATAAAAAGAGCCTAGCCAGGCATTGTGGCATGGTTTTTTAATCTCAGTGCTTGGGAGACAGAGTCAGATGTGTCTCTTTGGGTTCATGGCAACCCTATTCTACATAGTAAGTTCTAGATCAGCCAGGACTACATATGAGACACTGTTGAGATGATAGATAGATAGATAGATAGATAGATAGATAGATAGATAGATAGATAGATAGACAGAGACCCTGTTGAGATGATAGATAGATAGATAGATAGATAGATAGGTAGATAGATAGATAGATAGATAGACAGAGACTCTGTTGAGATGATAGATAGATAGATAGATAGACAGAGACCCTGTTGAGATGATAGATAGATAGATAGATAGATAGATAGATAGACAGAGACCCTGTTGAGATGATAGATAGATAGATAGATAGATAGAGACCCTGTTGAGATGATAGATAGATAGATAGATAGATAGAGACCCTGTTGAGATGATAGATAGATAGATAGATAGATAGATAGATAGATAGATAGATAGATAGACAGAGACCCTGTTGAGATGATAGATAGATAGATAGATAGATAGACAGACAGACAGACAGACAGACAGATAGATAGATAGATAGATAGATAGATAGATAGACAGAGCACCTAACGGTGGAAAAACTGACTGACTATACCAGAGTCTGAGATGCTCTGTGTCAAAACGACTTAGCTTCTCTTGGATTTTAGCTACTACTGTAGTAATTGATCACTTTTTGTGACTGCGATTCCAACTCGTATAGACAGCAGCAGCCCTTTGCAGGCGCCATCACTTAAGGTTTCATGTTTTCATATTTAAACTTTATCAGATCCATGGGGATAGAGAGATTGCTCAGTGGTTAGGAGCACTTGCTGCTCTCACAGAGGACCCAGGTTCAATTCCCAGCACCTGTGATGGGTGTCTCAAAACCATCTGGCAGTCCAGTTCCAGAGGATCCAACACCCTCTTCTGGCCTCCTCAGGCTCCTGCATGCACTGGTGCATAGGCATTCAATCAAGGCCCATGGTAGATTTCTAAGGCCTGCTTATGATTCTTCATTGAGTGCTTGGTAGCCTCCCTGCCCACCCCTACACTTTTTCCATCTGTTGCAAGACACTTCTCATACCAAACAGCAGGGTATGAGAACTTGAGCAACTTAGACCAGCTACAGAGACTTTTCTTGCTCTGGGCTTCATTCAAAACTTTAAGCCTTACGCTTGCAAGCCATCAGGTTGATGCAACAAATTCAAATGATGCAAATCAGTGCATGTGTGCGTGCGTGGGTGCGTGCGTGGGTGCGTGTGTGGGTGCATGCGTGCGTGCGTGCGTGTGTGTGTGTGTGTGTGTGTGTGTGTGTGTGTGTGTGTGTGCATTTCCCACCAAATCCTAACAGGTCTACCAAGCTGTGGGCCTATTTGCTCACAGTGGATAACACACAGTAAAGCAACCTGCCTTTCATTTTCAAAGCTGAATTTCAATATGTCCCAGGCTTTGGAATCCTCCAGCCATTGAAGGGAACTTACTTATACATCAGATTTTTTAATTGTTACAGTTTATCTTTCATATCCTAAAATGCGTGTGTTCTATCAAAGTACCTGGGATACCTGATACTTCCAGCTCATCAGGTCCAATAAGCATACTAACATCAATAAAAGGAACCAGCCTTATATTCTGCAGGCCATCAAGACAACTGAGGCTCCTTCGTAACTATGTGATACTGGAAATTGAAGGTTGATGTAGCCCTGAGGTAAATCAGTGAAGGAATACAGCTGTCATGCCACATGAAAGCAGTTTGCTTTTAGGTTGAAAAGGAGACATTTTCCAGATGCCAGGGGCTGTATTGATTAGCTCCAATAAAGACACCACACCAAGGCTGCAGCTATAATTGGATTCCCTTCCCAATTATGTTGATAGTGATCTGTTGTCATTCTTCAAGATTCATCAAGATTCTGCATCTGCCAAAAGGACAAATTAAATAAGAGTGTGGCAAAATAATTACCAGGCATCTTTCAAACTCTGGCAATGGTACCAATCTTTGTAGTTCCCTCAGGGGTGCATTACTGTTGTGGTACTAAGTGAGATGGTTTTGTCTCCCTAAATACCTATGATAAGTAGGTCTTGGCAACTCCAGGTTGGTGGAAATACTGCTCATGAACACCATGCTTCTCAATGACCCCCTTGTAGAACTCATGTTTCCAGGAACTTTTTACCTGACAAGTGTCTGTGTGTGTGTGTGTGTGTGTGTGTGTGTGTGTGTGTGTGTGTGGTGTGTGTGACCTGGGAGCTGTGTGACCACTCTGGACTCCTTATGCTGGTGGGTCAGCAGACAATGAAAGACATTTCCATGCGGTTACTCAGGCTCATGGAAGTGTTTATCAAGCCGAGAACGGCTGGTAGATGAGGAAGATAATAAATACCAACTATGGCCCTGGATATCAATGACCATCAGCTCTGGACTGACGAAGTAGCCCAGTAGCCCGGAACTGCAAAAAGCCTGGCATGATGGTGCATGCCTACAATCCCAGCGCCTGATAGGTAGAGGCAGGAATATCAGAAGTTCAAGATCGTCCTCAGCTATATAGTAAGTTTGAGGTTAGCCTGGGCTACAGGAGACCCTGTCTCAAAAAAAAAAATGTGCTGTCAACCATTACCAGCTCTAGTCATGTAATAACTTGGTGTTCTAGTTCTCCTCTTTAAGACACTAAGTGCAACTGGGCACGTGCTTACAGAATTGAATTTAAACTTCCCTTCTTAGAGAAAAAAATGAAATATTTTTTTCCTTTTCTTCTTGCTGAAGATCCAGTATGAAAGGGTAAGGATAGACCCATACGATGTGGATGGACATGCATGGTCCAGGTAAGGATGCAGTGTGCCCAACCTGACTGGCTTACCCACTTCTGGCCTGGGCCCTTTATGTCATAGGTGGATTGGTTCCTGAGATGGCTCATTTCCTTCTGTCCTTTAGTCTGCCCAGGACAGGCTGTCCAGCTTGTCTGCAACAGCATCTGTCTCAGCCGCCTCATTGGGAACTCCAACAGCTCCAGCATAAGGGCTGAGCTGACTGGCTCCCCAAGGGACTCTCCAGAGTAGTCAAATTGTGAGCCCCGCGGGAACGATTTTGAGCAGTGGGAGGAAACACACGAGAAGAAAGGGACAGGAGATGGATGGCTCCTTCTGCTTCTCCTGTCAGACTGTTCTTGGACTGTTCAGTGGTTCCATCTGGACTCTCAACCCAGCTGGATGTCGTGCAGATGTTGTGGGCTGGGTAAAGCACTGTCTCGGTTTCCTCTGCCTGCCTGTCCCTTTTCTTCTGTTTTGCTTCTGTCCATAAAACATCAGCAAAGTTTCTTTCCTCGGGCTTTGTGTTCTAGGGAACTTGGTTTAGAAAAGAGGTGAGAACAGAATAAGATTCTTGAAACTGACCATGCATAGGAATGTCTTGGGTAGAATGGATGACATGTTCAGTGGAGGAGAGAATATCCGTTCAGGTCTCTGGAATACTCATCTGGCTGGACATGGACATCCTCACAGTGATGCTGGAGTGTTGGAGAGAGTGGTCCAGTAACCAGATTACTCCTCCTCTCCTTTTCTCTTCCTTTCCCACCTCCACTCCTTCCTCCTCTTCCTCCCCTCCCCTCTTTCTCCTCCTCTCCTTCTTTTAAGACAGGATCTCGGGCTGGAGAGATGGCTCAGTGGTTAAGAGCACTGATTGCTCTTCTGGAGGTCCTGAGTTCAATTCCCAGTGACCACATAGTGACTCACAACCATCGTAGTGAGATCTGGTGCCCTCTTCTGGCCTGCAAGGGCACATGCAGGCTGAATACTGTATACATAATAAATAAATAATTAAAAAAAAAAAAAAGACAGGACCGCATGTAGCCCAGAATGGCCTCAAACTCACTATGTGTCCGAGAAAGGACTTGAACTCCTTATCCTCCTGCCTCTACCTCCTGAGTGCTGGGATTACAAGCACGAGTCACTGTGCTCAGTTTATGCAGTTTTGGGTATCAAACCCAGGGCTCGGTGCATACTTGGCAAGCACTCTGTCAGCTGAGCTTTACCCTAGCCTAGTGGTTGGAATTTTCAAGGCATGGGGCAGGTGAGGACAGGTCTACTTCTTTCTACCTAAAAAAATATTATTTTTTCCTTAATTGTGTATGTTGGAGCTGGAGAGAGGGGTCAGCAGTTAAGAGCACTGTTCATGTAGAGAATTCAGATTCAGTTCTCAGCACCTACATGGCAGCTCACGTCTGCTTATAACTCCTGTTTCAGGGGATCTAATGCCCCCTTGTGATCTTCTTGGGCACCAGGCATGTGTGAGGTGCACAGACATACAGTCAGGCAAAACATCCATACACATAAAATAAAAAATTTTAAAAAGTTTAAAATTGTGTGTGTGTGTGTGTGTGTGTGTGTGTGTGTGTGTGTGTGTGTGTGTCTGCGAATGTGTGTGAGTTGGGGTGCCTGAGGAGGCCAGAAGAGAGTGTCAGATCCCCTGGAGCTGGAGTTGTGGGCAGTTGTGAGCTGCCTGCCAGACGTGGGTGCTGGGAGCTGAACTGGAGTCATCTGCAAACGTGGCAGGTGCTGTTAACCATCCAGCCACCTCTTCAGCCCCCTGTCTACTTATTATTAAGACACCACTGAACTTAGATAAACTTTCATGTCTTTTTATTTTTCATTTCATTCCCTCACCCATTTTATATAATTCCCACTCTTTATCTTCTTATGAAGCGTCTATTTTTACTTTCTGACATCTCCCTCCTAACTATTGTTCTCTCTGGTACGTTGACTTTTGACTGCCTCTCTTACCTCAGCTGACACTGGCCCTGTTTGAGCTCCCTCAGCCTGACAGTTGCTGCAGACGGCGTCACTCTTTGGGAAGAGGGAGGGGGACTTAAGGAACTGGACACAAAACCATGGATTTACCGATTTGTGCATTCAATTTTTATTTTATGCTTATGAGTGTTTTGCCTGCATGTATGTTCATGTACCATGTGTGTACCTGATGTCCAGGGAGGCCAGAAAAGGGCATCCAGATTCCCTGGAACTGGAGTTAGAGACAGTTATGAGCCACTATGCAGGTGCTGGGAATTGAACCCAGGTCCTCTGCAAGAGCAGCAGGTGCTCTTAACCACAGAGCCATCTCCCCAGGCCCCTGGGTTTATCCTTTCATTTCTGTTAGTTGAGCTCGGCTTCCTCCTTCATTCTAACCCAGAAAATTGCTTTTCCGCCCAGTTTGACCCGTCTGACATACCTCCCCTTTTTATTTACATCTTCTCAACTTCTGATGCATCCTCATCTGCAAAAGTACCCTAGCTTTCCACAAATAACCTGCCACCAACAAGCGCTCTCTTACTTTTATGAATGTTTTTCATGGTTCATTTATTCATTCATTTGAGACAGGGATTCACTATGGATCCTGATTGGCCTTGGCCTTAGAGTTGTCTCTAGATGGCTCAGATTGGCCTGAACTTGTAGCAATCCTCCTGCCTTAACCTTCTAACTTTCTAGCATTACAGGTCTAAAGTATTACAGCCAGCTGATATACATCTGTCAAAGATTTCTTTTTCTTCTACAAAACAATTCTGGGGTGTGTGTGTGTGTGTGTGTGTGTGTGTGTGTGTGTGTGTGTGTGTGTATGTGTGTATGTGTGTGTGTGTGTATGTGTGTGTGTGTGTGTGTGTGTGTGTAATGGGGCCTATATAGCTGAGAGTGACTTTGAACTCCTGACTTTCTTGCCTCCACTTCACAGTATTGGCACCACCATGCCCACCACCAGTTTTTGTGGTGCTGGGAATCAAAGCCAGGCCTTTGTGCACACTAGGAAAGGATCCTACCAACTGAGCCACATCCCAAGCCCCTCAAAGCCCACTGACGTTTATATTCCTGCGTTTAACTGACATGATTTGTGCTGATTAATGGGGAGTTTAAGTCCATTATGTTGCAAGTGTTTTGCTTCATATCCACTTCTTGGTATCCTTTTTGAAGTCTTCCCAAATGTTTAGGACCCTGTTTTAGTGGGCTTGGCCAGTCCTGACATCTTGGGGTCATGTTTCCCTCTCTGGAGTTCCTGTGGTCACCCTCTGGCCATCCAATGCTTTCTTTTTAGGCTGACCTTTCTGATCTTGTCAGTTTGCTCCTGGAATCTCTGAATATGTTACCAATTGCTTGAATGACAGGATGTTCCAGGCTCTGGATGAAGCATTTTCTACTTCAGGAGTTGAAACCAGTTTCTCCCTCAGAGTCTTAGCTCTTGTGCCTAGAGAAAAGTATCAGGCCGGGCGGTGGTGGCGCACGCCTTTAATTCCAGCACTCGGGAGGTAGAACCAGGCAGATCTCTGTGAGTTCGAGGCCAGCCTGATCTACAAAGTGAGTTCCAGGACAGGCTCCAAAGCTACACAGAGAAACCTTGTCTTGAAAAAACAAACAAACAAAAAACAAAACAAACAAACAAACAAAAAACAAAAAGAAAAAGTATCAGAGCCAAAATCTGGGGCTGAGTTGTGCACACTACTGGTGCCATTCATCACCAGTCAGAAGGCGGGTAGCTTCCAGTGTTCCCAGTTTCTTCTCTTTCCTCCTTCCCTTTTTAGAAGGAGTCAGGGTACATCAAGCCCTAGACACATCATGTCATGGTCCGAGTTCATTTACCAACGTTCTTGCTACTTTTCTCCATTGAGAGATATTACTAGCCACCCCCTCCCCCTATTCCCCTCAGGGTCTCACTAAGTAGCCCTGGCTGGCCTGGAACTTGCTATGCAGTCCAGGCTAGTCTCCAACTCACAGAAATCCACTTGCCTCAGCCTCTCGAGTGCTAGGATTAAAGGTATGCACCACTATGTCCAGTTTTTTTTTTTTCATTTTCTTTCTGGCTGATAATGTTTCCATTCTTCCCACCACCACTGATATAAAAATGCTAATCATACATTTTAAAATTATTTTAATTAATTATTTAGTTAATTAATTAATATTTTTGGAGACAGAGAGTATCACTGTGCAGCTCAGGCTGGCTTCAGATGCAAAATCTCCCTGCTTCAGTCTCTTGAGTGCTAAGATTATAGCTTCTATGCTCAGCTCCAAGCCACATATTTAAATCATAGATTTATTCTCTGATTTACAGGTCCTGTTTTATTTTTTTCTCTTGCTTTTGTAGACCAGGCCGGTCTTGAACTCACAGAGATCCGCCTGCCTCTGCCTCCTGAGTGCTGGGATTAAAGGTGTGCGCCACCACTGCCCGGTATAAAATGACTTTTCGTTCTTGATACATCCTGAACCAAAAAATGCTTGTTGTGTAGATTCTGGATTTTGTCTCTGTATCACAGAAGAGGAAACCATCTGGAGAAAAGTGCTCTAAGGAGAGGATGAAACCAGCCTCGCTTTTAAAATGCAAACCCTCAAGTGTAGGTGCCACTAACAGGAATTCATGAAATACTTAGGGTAAAATGGCTGTGTGCATAGAGAGCGCTGATTCTCTTTTGCTTTTGTTTTGAGACAGGATTCTCCTGATGTAGCCTGGGTTGGCCTTAAACTCCAGTGGTCTTCTTGTCTCAGCCTCCCAAGTTTGGAGAACAGGGGTGTGAGTCCTCACACCCGGCTAAGAGGGCTTTCTTGAGCAGCAGCAGCACCTGTCACATTATGAATGCCTCTGTGTAAGTTCACAGGCTCAGTGAGTGTCTGACCAGAACTGCTTACTACCCTTGCCTCGGGTCAGGGTTCGCTCTAGGGATGGGAACAGAGGCAGAGACTGGAACAATGCTTGCCATATGCAGGCCATGAGTGCTGTGGGGAGATGCGCTAAGCATCTCGCAAGCTGGGAAGCACTGTGGTTCAGGTCTCGGAAGAGGTAAAAGAGAACACGGTAGCTCACCACCATTTTGGGTCTCCTGGAGGCTGACTCTGGTTCTGAACTCATTTGAAAGGTCTCTGTACAGGCTGTTCTTAGAACACTATTTTTAGCAGTGGAAAACCAGAACCAGCATGAATGCCTAATGCTAGAAAAACAGCTAGTTGAGGGAATAATAATGTGGTCTTTTTAAAAATAGACTCGACTTGCTAGAACAGTTTCAGATTTGCAGAAAAATGGGGAAGAACACAGAGAGTTCCCATGTACCCAGACCTAGTCCCCTTTTAACGACCTCAAATGTCTTAAGTTTGTGGCAATTGGTGGACAATATGGACACCTTATTACTGAAGTCTGTCCTTCAAATTTCCTTTGTTTTCACCTAATGTCCTGTGTTCTTTGGGATCCCATCGAGGCTGCCACGTTGTATTTCATTGCCACGCCTCCTCGGGTTGCTTTTGTCTGTGATGATAGTCATAAGGTAGTCTTAAACAGGGTCTGTGTTCTGACAACATGTATTTGGGGATAAACATGCTAAGAAATGTAAACAAATACAAAGACTATGTTGGGTTAATAAGGATATGGTTAAATTTATTTTATTTACTTTTTTTTTTTTTTTTTTAAATACAGGGTTTCTCTGTGTAACAGTTCGGGCTGTTCTGAAACTCATTATGTAGACTAGGCTGGCCTAGAACTCAGAAATCCATCTGCCTCTGCCTCCTGAATGCTGAGATTAAAGGTGTGAGCTACCACTGCCAGACTTATTTTTACTGTATTTTATTAGTATAAAATAATGGATTTCAGTATAACACTTTCTTTTTGGTTTTTCAAGACAGGGTTTCTCTGTGTAGCCCTGGCTGTTCTGGAACTTGCTCTGTAGACCAGACTGGCCTCCAACTCAGAGATCCATCTACTTCTGCCTCCCAAGTGCTGGGATTAAAGGTATGTTCCATCACTCCCCAGCTCAAGATGGCATTTACACACACACACACACACACACACACACACACACACACACACACACATCATTGAAATAGTTTTTTGTTTTTGCTTTTTAACATCATACCTAATTTTTTTTTAAATCCTGAGACAGGGTTTCTCTGTGTAACAGTCCTGGCTGTCCTGGAACTCACTCTGTAGACCAGGCTGGCCTCAAACTCACAGAGATCCACCTGCCTCTGCCTCCCGAGTGCTGGGATTAAAGGCATGCGCCACCACTGCCCGGCCATACTTAATTCTTAATCACTCCCGCACCACTGCTGTCCCTTGCCTCTCTTACTCCCACTCTTGAGGTTTTCTGCCCCCCTTGTACAGTCTCCCTTCTATGCTTTTGTCCTGTACACATATGTATGTGTACATTGTGCATATGAGAGAAAGCATGAGACATTTTGCCTTTTCTCCATCACCTTCTTGTTCCTCTTACCCATCCCTTTATACTTCTTCCTCCCTCTCAAAGCCCCACTTACATGTTCATATCACATATATGTGTTCAAATATAGATTCCCACATAAGAGAGAAAACATTCGTCTTTCTGAATCTGTCTCATTTTGCTTAGCATGAAAATGACACAATTGCATTCTTTGTAACAGAGTAAAATTCTACTGTATATATATATATATACATATATATATGTATATATATGTATATATGCCATTTAAAACTTTTTGTTTTATTTGTGTGTACATGAGTGTGTGTGAGTATGTGTATGTGTTGAATGCACATGAATATGTGGATGCATGTATCTGTGCACATACATGCAGATGCCAGAGCAATATACCAGTGTCCTTTGTAAAGAGAGACTTTTCTGTTCAGCCCAATCCCGCAGCCACTTTTAAAATAATCACTCAGAGGCTTAATATTAATTACAAACAGTTTGGCCTATTGCTCAGGCTTATTACTAACTAGCTCTTACAACTTAAATTAACCCATTTCTATTAATCTATATTTTGCCACGTGGCTTTGTGGTGTTACCTGTTCTCTAGTACATCTTGTTGCTCCGTTGGCTTGCTGGCACCTCTTCCCAACTCCACCTTTCTTCTCCCTGTATCTCTGCTTGGATTTCCCGCCTGGCTCTATTCTGCCTTGCTATAGGTCAAAGCAGCTTCTTTATTAACCAATGGTACTGAAACATGTTCACAGCGTACAGAGGGGTTTCCCACAGCAGTCCTCCTTTATTGTTTTCTGCCCTATGTCTTGAGACGAGGTCTCTTAGTAAACCGTAAGCCTACTGTTTCGGTTGGCTGTTTGGCCAGTGATCTCTCAGGGTCCACCGCCTCTGCCCTCCAGTGCTGGGGTTACAGATACTCTCAGCCATGCCCTGTTTTTTGTTTGTTTGTTGCTGTTTTTTTCCCTTAACATGGGTGCTGTGATGATTCAAACTCAGGTCCTCAGGCTTGCAGAGTATCTACTGGGCCATCTCTTAACCCTCCACACTTTTTTTATTTACCCATCTGTTCGTCTGTTGATGGACATCTAAGCTAGTTCTTCTGTGCCTTGGCTGTTGTGAATTATTTTAGTATCTTCTATTCTTTTATTATCTGATATAAGGTCTCAA
This sequence comes from Peromyscus melanophrys, assembly GCA_902168415.1. Lineage (NCBI taxonomy): Eukaryota > Metazoa > Chordata > Mammalia > Rodentia > Cricetidae > Peromyscus > Peromyscus melanophrys. The sequence continues at coordinate 48,014 of CABHPR010149419.1, read as the reverse complement.
TCTGTAGTCTAGGTGTTCTGGGTCTCATGATCCTTATGCCACAGCTTCCTCAGTGCTGTGATTATAAAGTAAGCAGCTTTGCCCAATTTGCATTATTTTTCATTGACTCTTGGATAAACAGCACCCCTACACCAACTCCCAAACACCAACTCCCAAACAGTGGTTAGAACCCACAGCAGACCGTGGAAGCCTATGGAATATATATGTGTGTGTGTGTGTGTGTGTGTGTGTGTGTGTGTGTGTGTGTGTGTATGTATCATCTCTCTCTGTCTCTCTGTCTCTCTCTCTGTCTCTCTCTCCATATATATATATTTGAGTAGAATGACATTTCTTCTGCTATCTTCATCTCCCCTCATTTAGAGAGGGATATAAATATGTATTTGGTGCTGCAGATTCAGACAGGGAAGATTCCTCTCCATTTCTGAGCCTAGAGATTGTTAACACACTGTAGATTCTTTGATGTAGCTGGGGGATAAACACCATGTGACTCTTCATTTCTCATGTTCTTTCTCTAGGCAGGAAGCTTCCCCTGTTTCCAGCAATGAACCTCCCCTCCCCCACTGCTGTGTAGGATGAGACCATGAACATGGACAAGGGCAAGTGAGCTTTAGGCCTCCTGTGCCCAGGCTAGATATAGGATTTTCTGGGATGCTCTGCTGTCCAGAAGACAGGAAATGGTGGACAGAGAACAGAGCTGGCTTTCTGGAATCCAAAGAGTTTTGGAGCCACTTCTACAGAGTGGAAGGCCTCGGTGGCAGAGAGTGTCCAGATGTTCAGCAAATTTCTTTCTTCTACTTCTCGGCATATTCTGGGGTTCCTTTCCCATTCTTCCTTGCACAAGTGTGGCCATAAGACTGAGTTCTGACCAGCAGAATTTGAGAAGTAATGTTTGGCATCTCAAGGTTTTCTTGTATAAGGGAAGTTGGTGAAACAGATACAGTTTTGTTCAGTCAGCCTATCCTTCACTGCCCAGGGCACACAGCTGTCCCACTGCCCAGGGCACACAGCTGTCCCACTGCCCAGGGCACACAGCTGTCCCACTGCCCAGGGTACACAGCTGTCCCACTGCCCAGGGCACACAGCTGTCCCACTGCCCAGAACACACAGCTTTCTTCTCTCTCCTCTCTTCTTAGGTACAATTCCAGGTGCCCCCACAGACACAAGCCACACATCACCTCACATTCGCTATGGGTGACAATCCAGTCACCTGTGTTCTCTACATCCAGCTCCCAGTTCAAGAATCCTAGCTACAGTCTGCATCCAGTGTACATATTATTTCTCATACTCTGACCATTTATAGACTGTCCAGCAGCTACAAACCAAGTGTTTCCCTCCGACTCTCACTCGTGGTGCTTTGTTTCCATCAGTTTCTTTATTAGGCAGGTTTCTGAGTGACAGAAATACAGGGAGTTTGGCAAAGTGAGGTAATTTTTTTTCTTTTTCGAAACGGGGTTTCCTTGTGTAACAGCCCTTGCTGTCCTGGAACCAGCTCTGTAGCCCATGGTGGCTTCAAACTCACAGAGATCCACCTGCCTCTGCCTCCTGAGTGCTGGGATTAAAAGTGTGAGCCACCTTTAATCTTAAAGCCAAGAGATAACGGTCTTGGTCTTGTTGGGTTGTGACACTTGCAACATTGATTGGGAGAATTTGTCATGCAGGCTGAGAGGGAAATAGAGGTGGGGAGACGCTGCAGTTTATGCTGAGGACTTCCAAATGCCCCTCCGATTGCATTACTTCTTGGGCTCTGTGAGATGCTTCTGTATTTTTGTAATGTCCTTTCCACCCCCTTTCCCATCCCTTCCTACCCCTGCCTCCATTCTTTGTTTTTATTTGTTTGCTTTTTGAGACAGAATCTCATGTCGTTTAGGCTGTCCTCAAACTTTGTATGTAGCAGAGGATGACCTCAAATTCTTGATCTTTCCTTCCTTTATTGGAGCATGGAGGCAGTACATCACTCTAGCACAGGGGGACCTGGAGTTTACCTTGTGGTCCAGGCTGGCCTGGAACTCATGGCAGTCTTCCCACCTCAGCCTGATTGCCAGGACTAACAGTACATGTTCCCACATCTAGTTTATCTACTTCCTTTACTCAAAAGAGTGAATTCTAGCTGACCAAGGAGGCGTATACCTGCAGTCCCAGCATTTGGGAGTCTGAAGCAGGAGAGCTATCATGAATTCAAAGTCAGTCTACGCTATGTAGTGAGTTCCAGGCCAGGAGGGGTGACAGAGTGAGACCCTGCCTCAAACAAAACAAAAGGATCTCAAAACAAAATAACAAACGTGGGTCCTTTATGGAGATTTACCTAAGAATGAGGTCTTTGATTGACATTTCATTAGGAAAAGAGACTCCCCTCCAGAAAGAAAATCTAACCCCTGCACTAGAGTCTTAGGTTAAAAACTCCCACCTCAGGGCTGGAGAGATGGCTCAGTGGTTAAGAACACTGGCTGCTCTTCCAGAGGACCCAGGTTCAATTCCCGGCACCCACTTGGCAGCTCACCACTGTCTGTAGCTCCAGTTCCAGGGGATGAGACACCATTATACAGACATACTTGCAGGCAAAACACCATTGCACATGAAATAAAAATAAACAAATCACTAAAAAATAAAAAGAACGACAAAACTCTTACCTCTGTTTCTTCTTAACCTCCTCATCCCTGCCTTAAAGGGCGGTGCTGCTAGAATATTAGTTTGGTAACAGATGTAGAATATATTGGTGGTGGGATTGCAGTAGTGAGAAGGGAATCTTTCTCCTAGACTGTGGTGGAAAGGAGGAAAGAGGGAGTGGGGTGGCCCTGGGAGATGTGGAGCCACAAACTGACTGATTTCAAAGCTCGGTAGGTGTGAGATGTGAGGGGGCAGCTGAATCGAGGACCACTGGCTCCATCTGCAGCACTGCCGTGTGCCAATCTATGGCTTAGATTGAGGGAAGGATCGCCTCTGCCCTGCTAACCGGCAAAAATTAGAAAGCTAATTAGTTCTAAATGTTGTCAGAGCAGACTGGTGCATCTTTCCTACCAGCAACCTGGCAGGACTCGTTAAAACAGAGAGCTCATGTGCTCTGCCACCCAATTATTTTCCTCCTGGGTGCGCATCTGAGGGAAATTCACACATGTCCAAATGGGAGATGTACAAGGGTGCACATTGCAAGTTTTTGTTTTTAAAAGAAGTGAGTTGGAGGCAATCTACTTACCTGTCACTGGGAGACTAAGTAGGTAAAATATGGGGTGTGGGACATTATGCATCCGTTAGGAGCAGCAAATGGGGTGAGTATTCAGCACTGTGGCAAGGTCTTAGAAACATTGTAGGTAAACAAAAGAACTAAGGAGGGGGCTGGGATGTAGCTCAGTTAGTAGAGTGCTTGCCTAGTATGTGAAGGGACACTAGCCCACTTGAACATGTGGCTCTGGCAGGCCTTGCCCTTCCCCCAAATTCCCCCTGCCTTGCTAAAAACCTTTAGATTACATTCCTAAAGCTAGCCACCAAGGTCTGAGGTTGACTGCTAAAGCCCAGCAATCAAAAGCCCCCTTTGGTTCACCTAATTAACATGCCTGATTAAAATTAAACACCTCGTCCTAACACAGGGTTTCCCCTTTACCTTTATAAACCACCATTTGCCTATGGGCCATGTCTGACTTCCCTCTATCCAGAGGCAGTCCTTTGTCCCTCAGGATAAATACCCATTCCTCCTTTTCCTTGTCCCCCTTCCCTTACTTCCTTTACCACTGTATCCTAGCCCATTCTAACACAGACCTCCCCTTTTCTCCTCTTAAAATCACACCTGCAAGGCCATTTGCTGCTGCTTTCTGCCCGAGTCAGAAAGCAACCACTTTAACTTTTCTTCCCTGCTTAATAAAGGATCTCTCTGTGAAAACAGGTGTTTGGGTGTGGTTTGTGTCTAACCCAGGGTTTGGGAGGAAGCCCCCACTGTGTGAGGGTCTCCTTCAGCATGCATCGTGCTTTGAGTTCAATTCCCAGGGTGGCATAAATCAGGGACAGTGGCACACACCTGTAATATCAGTACTTTGGAGGATAAGAAGTTCAAGATCATCCTCATTGACATGAGTTCAAGGCTAACCTGGAATACATGACAAACCCTTCAATGAGGATGACCTTGTACAAAAATAAAACAAGAGAAGAAAAAAAAAATGAGCTTTGGCACAGGTCATCTTACAAATAAAAAATTTCATGTACCCAAGATAATATAGTTTATAAGAAGCATAAGTAAGCCAGATGTTGTGGTGTATACATGTACTTCCAGCACTCAGGAGGTGGGAGCAGGTGGATCTTCAGGAGTGTGAGACCAATCTAGGCTGTATCTGGGATATATGAGACCCTATCTTAAAAGGAAACAAACCAACACACAATGAGAAGGATGAACACCTGATATATTAAACAGGGTGCCTAGAGCTGGGAATGAGGGATGGCAATAAAAAATGAATAAATAAATAAATTAATCCGTGTCCTCTTCTGAAAATGAGAACTTAGGGGAAGAAGAAGGAGGGGTTAGTATCTGTGGAAAGAGTAGTAATTGGAAGGTTTGGAAGAGAATGGACCCCCATGTGCTCATATGTTTGGATTCTTGGTCCCTAGTTGATGGAACTATTTGGGAAGGATTATGAGGTACGACCTTGCAAGAAGATTATCAAGGGGGGAGGGGCTTTGAGGCTTCAAAAGACTCAAGCTGTTCCCAATATGTTTCTCTGATCCTGTTTAAGATCAAGATGTGAGCTCTAAGCTCTTCTGGCCACTATGCCTTTGCTCACCATCATGGACTCTTACCTCTGACACTGTAAGCACAATTAAATGCTTTTTCTTATAAGTTGCCTTGGTCATGGTGTTTTATCGAAGCAACAGAAAAGTAACTAAGACAAGTAGGAACATTCCATTTTCCTACCTCTCATCATCTACTCAAGGTCCCTCATGTGAACCATGGGCATCAACAAGGCATGGTACATCAAGTTGAGGCAGGACCAAGCTCCTCCTCCTGCATTAAGGCTGGGTGAGACAACCCAGCATAGGGAATAGGTTCCCAAAAGTCAGCTTAAAGCACCAGGGACAGGTCCTGATCCTACCGGTAGGAGCCCCACAAACAGACCAAGCTACACAACTGCGGAGGACAGTCTTTAGGAGTTGGTTCTGTCCTCTATCATATGGGTCCTACAGGGATTTAACTCAGCGCTTTAGGCTCAAATAGTCTCCTCTGTTCTCGGAGCTATTCCACCAGCCCTATTATTATTGTGTTTTAAAACAGCATCTAGCTATCCTGACTAGCCTAAATCTCACTACATAGACCAGGTTGGCCTCAAACTTGTGCCTATTCGCCTACCTCAGCCTCCTGAATGATGGGCTTAGAGGCACGTAGCACCATGCCTATTTCTATTTATTATTATTTTGGTTTCTTTGAGACAGGATATCACACAGACCAACCAACCTGTCCTTGACCTTGCTGTGTAGCTGAGAATGACCTTGAACTCTAATTCTCCTGCCTCCACTTTCTAAGTGCTAAGATAACAAGCATGTGCCACCACTCCAGTCTCAGTTTTAATTAATTTTTATATCAGTATAAATGTCATTTTAAATGTTTTTTACTTGTTAAATTATTTTTATTTTATGTCTATGTGTGTTTTGCCTGCATGAAATGTCTGTGCACCATGTGCATGCAGTACCGGTAAAGCCAGAAAAGGGCATCAGATCCCCTGCGACGAGTTACAGGGGAATGTGAGCCACCATAGGGTGCTAAGAATTGAACTTAGGTCTTCTGGAAGAGCAGCTGAGCCATCTCTCCGGCCCCTAATTTTAAATGTTTAAAGAAAAGAAGTAGTCCACTGAATTTTCACATTGCACATTGTCCATGAACTTGACAGTAGCACCCAGAGCCCGCATACAGAGTGCTCTCTCTGGTCTAGGTTTTACCAAGGCTCTGAACAGGAGCCCACCTCTTCTTAATCTGTCACCTTCTCCTGTGTCATTTTGAAGACGCCATAAAATGGGTGTTGGGCATGCCAAACGGACAGGGCTCCTCTTTATTGTCTTGGAAGTTAGGAGAAGAGGATTGGACAGCCCGCTGGACGGAAATACCGACAGGCTTTGGGAACACAGGCAACACTTCTTTTTCCATTTTCTACTTTCTTACCTTTTTTCCCCACCAGTTGGTTCTGAAACACCTGGTTTCTCCTTCCCCGGAGTCACAAAACTCTTTAATTAATACACCGAGTTGTTGCCGCCCAGGTTACACACTCAGTATCTGTTGCAATCATACTCTGCTGGCAGGCTCTACTATGTAGAAGTCCTGGATAGCTGTAGAGGAGAGGGATGACCGGAGTGGGTAGGATTCTATAATACTGTTGATCCCTTTCTGTCCTGGATAAAGATGAGTGGCTACGGGGGTGGGGTGGGGGTGGGGGTGGGGGGGTGTCTATCCATGTGAAGGCCAATGCCTACTTTGCTCCCCAAGCTGCGCCCACAGGCAGGAGCTGCTTTAGGAGGGCTCTGCTCTTGTTTTGGTTTGGCTTTTGCGACAAAGTCTCATTTGTCTCTGTCTGTCCTCAAACTTTCTATATAACCCTGGCTAGCCTTGAACTTCTGATCCTCCCACCCCTGTCTCCCAAACGCTAGCATTACCAGCCTCATTTTCTGACAAAGATGTGGTCTCAGCCAGGCGGTGGTGGCGCATACCTGTAATCCCAGCACTCGAGAGGCAGAGGCAGGCGGATCTCTGTGAGTTTGAGGCCAGCCTGGTCTACAGAGCTAGTCCAGGACAGGCTCCAAAGCTACAGAAAAAAACTAACTAAAAAAACAAAAAAAAAAAAAAAAAAAAAAATAAAAATAAAAAAAAAAGAAAAGAAAAGAAAAAACAAAGATGTGGTCTCCTTGACAGTCTGTGGTTGATAGGGCTGTGTTTTCTCAGAGGAAAGCGCTTTTGTTTAAACTGCTTCTTCTGTTGACTCATGGCACATAGGCTTAGCAGCTGTGTGAGGGCTACTCAGGGAAGCTGCTTGAGAGAGAAGGATCGAGACAACTCTGAAGGATGAGAAGATGGTGGTTTTCTGGAAAGAAAACTGGAGCGGCACAGACTTATTTAGGGCAGGGGCCAGATCTGGAAAATATTCTCAGTGCCCTGCCTAGACCTCTCTGATCCTACCATTTCCGTGTTGGGTACATCACTCTTCTGGGGGCTGTTTTAGAACACAAACTCTGAACTCTGCGTGGTGGGGGTTCTGAAGAAATGACATTCTCCGAGCTGGCTCAGCCAGTGACGATGAGAGCGGGCGGGAAGGACTCAGCTCCCCGCCTCCCTGCTGGTCCGACTCCTTTGTACCATCTCGCGACTCCAGCTGCTTTCTGCGGCAGTTCCTTGATAACACACCTTCTTGGCTGATTTCTCGATGTCTTTTCCCCTTCTCTCCTGCAGGTGGCCCCTGTGTCTCCCAAATAAACTTTCTGTGAGCCAGGCATGATGATGCAGGCCTGTAATCCCAGCACAGAGAAGCTGAGGCAGGAGGATGGTGAATTCAAGGCCAGTCTGGGCTACATAGTGAATTTGAGGTTAGTTTGGACAACACAGTAAGACCCTTTCTCAAGATGAAATTAACAGCCTGCACTTGAACCTCTGCAAAGACAGTTGCTTGCCAGAGCTGGGATTGAGGGCGAAATGAATATATGGATGAGAGCAATTTCTGGAAGGGATTAAAATTCAGCTTGAAAGTTTAGACTTGATTTAGGAGACAATTTACATGCTGGGTGAAATGTGACTGATACATTTTTAAAGAACATATTATTTCCACATTCAAGTTATTAATTCCTAGGTTTCTATAAACCTGGCATTACCCATTGAGTTCTGGCTAATAAAATCTTGCCTGAAGATAAAGCCTTCTTATCTCTCAGTTGCTAAAGGAGAAAAAAAGAAAAAAGAAAAAATTCTAGGGAGAGAGTGTTATTAAGGTGTAAGACAGATAAAATACAGAACTCTGAAGCCAGTCCTAAGGCCTTGTGTGAAAAAGATGAAAGGAAAATGGTCTGGAGATTGTAGCTGGCATGGGGGATTTTTATGTGTAGTCATTCTGTTCAATATTTTATCTCCTTTTAAAAAAAGTGGCTTTGTAAGACTATCTGAAAGTCTTCTCGAAAATATTAGGTCTTCAAAAATTTAACATTGTTTCCTATGGTAAGACATTTTGAATCCCAAAATGTTGTGCGGTAATTGGTCATCAGGGGAAACCGGTGTACTCTGCCTGATGTCTGCAACCCCATATATAAGTAACCGACGTGCCTTTGTTCTGCAGGAGACCCTGAACATCCCACATACGATTCTTCTCATTTATTCCCAAGTCAAAATAACCCTGGCAGACTATTGAGACGAGACGTTTCAGAGCTTTAGACTTGGAGTGTGGCAAATTCGTCATGTTCATTTTGACCTACAGGCTTAGGAACCCAGAACAGTTCTGCAAAGAGGTTATTTTTCCGTTGTGGATACTCAGAAGCTTAGAATCATCTTTAATCTGTAGATTCCCACTAGCCAATCTCAGAGAATGATGCATTTTAAAATCCCTACAAGAAAGACATGGCACATATCTGTAATCCTACTCGTTGGTAACCTGATGTCAGTCAACCTGGGCTACAGAGCAAGACTGTCTCAAGAAGAAAAAGGGGGAACTCCAGTTGGTTCAGGCTGGCCAGCTCACACCAGGGCTCTTTCTGCCAGAGACATCTAGCTCTTCCCTGATCAGTTTTGCCCTGTAGACAGAGTCCCCAAGAAGACAATTATAATCAGAAGTCTGTTTGGTGCTTGTTTTAGTGAGGGTTACTGATGCTGTGGTAAAACACCATGACTAAAGCAACTTGGGAGGAAAGGGTTTATTTCAGCTGACACTTCCACATCACTTCCACATCACCGTTCATTATCACAGGAAGTCAGTTCAGGAACTCAAACAGGGCAAAAACTGGAGGCAGGAGCTGATGCAGAGGCCATGGAGGGGGGCTGCTTACTGGCTTGCTCCTCATGGCTTGCTCAGCCTGCTTTCTGTAGAACCCAGGACCACCAGCCCAGAGGCAGTACCACACACAGTGGCTGGGCCCTCCCTCATCAATCACTAATTAAGAAAATGCCCTGCAGCTGGATCTTATGGAAGCGTTTCCTCAACTGAAGTTCCCTTCTTTCAGATCATTCTAGCTCGTGTCAAGTTGACTTAGCCAGCACAGTGCATGTGAATTCAAAGTGAAGAGGATTTGATTTTGTGAATGGTTGATGGGTTTAAGCCTCATGAACAGTGTTTCTCACCCTTCCCGATGCTGTGAACTTTTAATACAGTTCCTCATGGTGTGGTGACCCCCAACCATAAAATTATTTTTGTTGCTACTTCAAACTGTAATTTTGCTACTGTATGAATTGTAATGTAAGTATCTGTCTTCTGATGGTCTTAGGTGACCCCTGGAAAGACCCCGGTTCACACAGATTGAGAACCGCTCCTCATGAAGATGAAATTCCCAGCCTACCCACTCCTGGGACCAGCCAACTGATGCACTTCTCAAATGGTTGATAATTGTTTGGACACAGATGGTGCGGGTCTTTGTGCATAACCAGCTACCCTCTTCTGATGGACATTCTTTACATATTTGCAATAATACATTGGACCAATCCCTTTAAATGCTAACTACAAAATCAGTAACAAAATAAAAACAGTTTTTCTGGAGGCGAGTCATAGCTTTTATCTGACTCGCAATGGATTTGTTACCTAAACAGACTGAGGAACCATTGATGTAAATAAAGCCGTGCCCTGCCTGCCTGGTTCCTGCTTTTGTAAATGACTTTTCTATGTTCCCGCTGTGCGTCAGGATGTGCTGTGCTAAAGCATTAACTCCTCTGGGGCACTCTGCTTCCCTTATCCAAAGGCTAGGAGAACAGAGAGGTCTTCAGTGTAATCATGAAAGGCTTGAGAACAACAAGAGGAGTGACTGACGTGAGTCTAAAGAGAAGGACCCTGGCTGAAGGGACTTAGGGACACATTCCAATTTTTACACTGTAGGGTCAGGTGTTGAGATGGTTAAAGTGCGTCCCACATAAGTCTGGAGACCCAAGTTTGAGTCTCAGATCCACACCAAGGTAGGAGGAGAGAACTGACTCCAAGAAGTTGTATTCTGCCTCCACGGGTGTACCACTCAATGATAATAAATAAAACTTAAAAATAAGAATTTTGTGTAGCATGAATCTTACAAGTTCTTATTAATAAAATCAAACCTGAGCCAGGTTTTGGGGTGAACACTGGAAGGTCAGAGAGACAGAACAAGCCACAGCTATCTCACCTCACCGGATCCTCAGCTGGTCTTGCTTCCTCAGACTGGAAGCCTCTCTGTCCTTATCCAAAATGGGTCTCAGCTGAACTGCTGCTAGAAGCCTGAATGCTAAACCAGGCCAAATGCTTCTCCAGGCCAAGTGCCTCTCCAGGGCAAATGCCTCTAGTTTCTGGTCCTCACGCCTTATATACCTTTCTGCTTTCTACCACCACTCCCTGGGATTGAAGGCGTGCTTTCTGGGATTAAAGGTGTGGGTCACCACGCCTGGCCATTTCCCTTGTGGCCTTGAACTCACAGAGATCCAGAGGGATTTCTGTCTCTGGAATGCTAGGATTAAAGGTGTATGCTACCACTATCTAACCTCTGTTTCATATTGTGGCTGTCCTGTTCTCTGACCCCAGATAAGTTTATTAGCATACACAATATTTTGGGGAACACAATACCACCACAATTTTGTATCAATTTTTTTTTTCTTTTTTGAGACAGGGTTTCTCTGTGTACCAGCCCTGGAACTCACTCTGTAGACCAGGCTGACCTGCCCTTGCCTCCCGAGTGCTGGGATTAAAGGCGTGCGCCACCACGCCTGGCTGCATCGGTTATTTTTAAAGTTGTAAACATTCTTTTAGACATTAGCCTGTGAGCTGATGCATTTAATGGGGCAAGCTGGAAAGCATGTGTGGAATGCATCAGACCGAGCAGGAGAACTTCTGAGCTTGATTGGCATAAAATGATTGGCAGGAGTGTATTTTTGGGGATCGGCACTATAGAGTTTACCATGAGTGCCCACAAGTGCCTTGGGCAGTTCACTTCTCAAGTCTTCTGAAGCTTGGAGACAGCGGTGGCCTCCAGCCAATTAGAATGACAAATTGTCAAGGTTCTGAAATCAGGAGACAGGAAGCAGAGTGGACCTGTCTGTGGTTTCCTCAGCTGCCCCCACTTGCCACTCAGAGAAGGCTCTTGGTTTACCACAGCACCATGCAGAGAACCCCTGGAAAGCAATGTCTAAGACAGCACAGGGGACCCACTTGAGAACCGGGCTTTCTGGAAATAACAGGATTCTGGATGGGCAAAGGCCAGGGAGTGGCTCCTTAAGAATCAAGGTGGGTAAATTACATAATATATTTCGGGGACAGAAGGCCTATTAAAGCGTTTGGTTTCTAGAGCTCTGAGGTAGTAGCTGATTGATCACGGGGTTCTTAGGCAGGAGCAGATGGGCAATCTACAAAGATGGCTTTGTCTATATGACAAAGTCAGCATAGCAGGAATTCATTGTCTTACACCCAATTATCAAAGGAAGCAGCTCCCAGGCTACAGATTACTGATTGAAGGCAGGCTGCATCCATTTAGAGAAGGACCTGGGATGTTGCCACAAGTATAACCCTAAAAGGCTTGCAGTATCTTGCTCAAGCAACTATGTATCCAGAGGGAAAAATACCCAAACTTTTGGGGAACTATCAGACAATAGTTCTGTGATCTCATTTACTGGTGGCACAAAATGATCTGTGGGTAAGAATGTGGATGTATGGATACATGTGATACATGGAGTTTTGTCTGCACAGTGGACCCAGTTATTTTCTTATGTCCCACATGTATAAAGTAGCTATACTAATTGGCTGAATTCCTTTATTGGCTACACAATTCATTGTTTATTGTCTTCTTTGGCTCATCATTGTGGTGTCTATAGCTCATGACAGAGATGATCAGGAGAAGAGGTTTATAGAAGGGCCTATTAGAACAGGCTTAGTGTATAAAGACAATCATATCCCACTGAAATGCCCAACAGTCATCCATGATAAATAAACTCCAAAGTCAGATAGACAGGATGACTTGGCATGTACATATCAGCTGGCTTTTTCCTCCAGCTGTGCAGTGGTTACTCACTGGAACAGATACAAAACAGCAGGGTGGCAGAAATGAACACCAGGCTCAATTTAAACATGTACAACCCTTCAGCAAAGTTAGTGTGACTCCCATTCTGGTGAATGTCCAGTGGCCACAGCAGAAGCTGACACTCTGTCCCCAGCATGTCATGATTCCCTAGTGGGATTAGCCAAAGGAATCTAGTGGTAAATCAGAACGCTTCCTTTACTGGAGACAGAAATACTTGCGGGAATAGATGTATTTCCAGATTTTTCTTTTTTGCTCCTGATACTCCTGTCAGAATCATTGTCCAGAGATTCACAAAGATAGTTTCTCCTACAATGTTACGCCACACATAATTCACGACCAACAAGCTCATTTGATAGTGAAAGAAGGTTTATGCTATAAATTCATTGGTCCTAGGATATATGCTATCATGCAGACACCACTGGCCTGGAAGTGCTATGGAATGGTATACTAAAGGCATACATGTATGCACACTCTCCCACACTTATACACAATTAAAAAAAATCTTTGAGGGCCAGGCACTGTAGTGTATGTCTTTAATCCCAGAACTTGGGGACAGAGGCAGGCAGATCTCTGTAATTTCAAGGCCAGCCTGGTCTACATAGCAAGTTCCAGGACAAACAACACTACATAGTGAGACCTTATCTTAACAAAACAAAACAACTATAATAAAAATCTTTTAAAAAGAAATCTTCATTCAACTAACAGATGACACAGTCACTAAAAATGATATCATTAACTATAGATGACATGGATTTTAGACATGCCAATCATTTTTTGGTTTCAACTATTTTAGCTAACAGTACACAGGTAAAGTTTTCCCATCTCTGGACCCTTATTTTTCTGAGGCTCTTCACATCTAAAGATAACCTCTGGGATGGACAGATAGCTAGGGTCTGTTGGAGATTGTGAATCTCAAATAAGGTGAGTTTTTGAAATGGTAAAGTTAAATAGAAGCCCTAACACTTATTTCTCCCTATGACAACCACTGTGCAGTCACTATGCACATCTCAGACATGAGCTCAGTGAGAGGAGAATGTGGAATTTCAGGCTGCTCGAGAGAAAAGTCCATGCTGAAGCCTCTGGCCAGCCTCCAGCACACACTGGATGAAGGAATGTGCTTCCTTATTCACAGGTGACCAGCCAGGCAGACTTGGTCATGACTGATGCCATCTCACAGCCCATGGGCTGTACTGAAAAAATGGAAAAATGTACCCTAGCTATTAAAAAAAAAAGGCAATAGGAAGCAAATGAAAAAATTTAAACTGAGCTTGAAAGCTCGGAGGAAAAAAAGAAACAACACAAATAACCCAAAGCAGAATAAATGATTCAGCCATTTCCTTGGATCAGCTCTGGCTGAGTGTGCTGGACGTACTGAGACAGAATTAGCAGAGCTTCAAGAGAATTCCATCAAATCACCCTGCTCTTGCTTCAATGCCTCCCATTATTACTTGACAGGAGCTTTTCAGTTTCGCCCTCCAGGAAAGTGGGGCACATTTTATCGAGGCCCTTGGACCAAGTTTCATTACAGTGACAAAGGAAGTGTACATTGTGCGTGATTTACCTCACATCTATTTTTCAACTCAGGCCTCGCCATCAGTCTTCTGAAGGGGTTCTACAGAAGAATGTGGTTTTGCTCCACAGGAACTTGAGGTACTGATTCCCGAGAACATGAGGCATTTTGGAATGTCAGGCAAACAAACGAGCAGACAAAGGGAAATATACGGTATTAACTTTGAAAAAGCAAACAGACAAATGAAAGAACTGCCAGTAACTCCCACTGCATCTCCAGGTGAGTCTGGGTCTATGTTGGAGATGGGGCTGGTGGAGCCATCAGGAAGTAGAAGAGGGGGTGTTTTCTACCAGAAGCCCCTAGGGCAGAGAACACTGAGCCAGCAGTGCGCTGCTGGAAAGTAGCAGGTTTCTAAGAGGCAGGGCTGCTGCAATGGAATAGAGCAGGGTTCCGAATGAGAGCTCAGTTGAGAGACTCAGGCCAACCCATGAGTGGTGGTGCACACCTTTAACCCCAACACAGAAGAAGTGGAGGCAAGAGCATCAGGAGCTCAAGGTTACCCTTGTCTACAAAGCAAGTTCAAAGTTAGACTGGGCTATGTGATGAGATTCTTTCAGAACAAAACAAGACACAGGCCATTTCTAGTCCAGCAGAGCTCTGGATTCCCACTGTACAGAAAGGACAGAAAGGTCTGCATACCAGTTGAAACGAGCCACTGAAGCTGCTGGTATGTCTAAGGACATATCAAAGCGTCATGGGAGTCAGGAGACCTGTTTCCAGGTAGAAGAGTGTGGCTGTGAGAGTTTTCTGGGCAAGTATCCAGGCACCCGAACTGAGCAGGAGGCCAGGGTGACAGGCAGAGGTCTGGGTACCAAGCACCTCTATGAGATGCTCTAGGATAAAGCAAGTGGGAACTGGAGAGACTGAAGGGTGTGGTCAGAAAACAGGGTGGGGTGGGAGTGGGAATGGGGAAATGGCTCTGGGGTAAAAGGCACTTGCCATATAGACCCGATGACCTGACTTTGGACCCATTAAACCCATATAAAAGCCAAACTCGGTAGTGCAAGCATCTGTAAACCTAGCATGCCTATAGGAAGTGGGAGGTAGACACAGGAGAATCTCTAGACTCTTAAGAACCAGATATCCTGGCTTATGCAGTGGCAGGGAGACCTTGTCTGGACAAGGTGGAAAAATGAGAACTAACTGACAGCTGGAGGTAGCTGGGTTCTCTCCATGGTCTTTTTCTGAATTTTCTCCAGAAAACAGAAGCACTGTAGACACAGGGAACAAAAATTCAAAGGATGATTCCAGAGAGAGCTTTTCCAAGGAACTTTTACAATCTTTGAAAATTCACATCATGCCTTAGAGGAAATGGAATGATCAGGTAAACAGGCAAGGAGAGGAAAGATGCCTCCCATCCCAGCCTGTGTGGATCAAATGATTCCCACCAGATACCAAAAAGAAGCAAGGTTTCACCAGGCAGCAGAACATCCATTAACATATGAATAGAACTCAAAGCAATATCTGTCAGCACAAGTTTATTGATTTCCTGAGCTAGAGACTTGAGAATGAGGAGCTTGGAAAGCACACTCCCATCCCCAGCCAGAGGGATGGCATCTCTCACCTCACACAGGGCTGCTCCAGGGTATCCAGGTTGTACAGGGTTGAGAGCTGGGAGGCCAAACACAGAGTCAGCAGTGGGGACAGGTACCCATCAGGCTGGACACCCGAGGCTTTTATGACCCCAAGGATTTCCTTGGTAGCTAGAGGAGAATCTAGCCAGGCGTCTACAGGGTGGGGGTGGGGAGCCCCTCTGCTTGCTTTATTGATTATAGTGTGGTACTGGAAAGGTCTGAGAGGTCCATATTTTGAACCTTTTATTCTCTTCCCAGGGTCGAGAGAGCATGCTGTATAGACAGTTCTTCCACTCAGCTCTCTCACCTGCTGCGTGGACCCTCTTCTGCATATTCGTCGTCTATTCTTCAATGTGGAACAAATGTAAAAGAGAAGGAGGGACCTCACTTCTTCCTAAATTTACTACAAATGTCAGAGAGCGTGAGAAGTAGAATCTCTCCTTGGCCCTTAGTGTTTTGTATTGTTTTTCTTGCACAGAAGGCTGTAGCTCTCCTAGTTTACACATATATTTACTTAAAAATTTTCTTTTTAGATTTACTTATTTTATGTGTATAAGTGTTTTGCCTGTATGTATGTATATGTACCATGCACCTGCCTGGTGTCCAGAGGGTGTAGCATGAATCTTAAAAGTCTTATGAATAAAATCAAACCTGAGCCAGGTATTGGGGTGAACACTGGAAGGTCAGAGAGACAGAATAAGCCACAGCTATCTCACCTCGCTGAATCCTCAGCTGGTCTTGTTTCCTCAGACTGGAAGCCTCTATGTCCTCATATCCAAATGACTCTCAGCTGAACTGCTGCTAGAAGCCTGAATGCTTAACCAGGCCAAATGCTTCTCCAGGCCAAATGCCTCTCCAGGCCAAATGCCTCTAGTTTCTGGTCCTCACGCCTTATATACCTTTCTGCTTTCTACCACCACTCCCTGGGATTGAAGGTGTGCTTTCTGGGATTAAAGGTGTGGATCACCATGCTTGGGTGTATCCTTGAACACATGAATTTCTGCTTCTGGAATGCTAGGATTAAAGGCGTATGCTACCACTGCCTAACCTCTGTTTCATATTGTGGCTGTTCTGTCTCTGACCCCAGATAAGTTTATTAAGGTACACAATATTTTGGGGAACACAATACCCCCACAAGAGGGGTCAGAAGAGGGCATCGTATTCCCTGGAACTGGAGTTACAGATGGCTGTGAGCCACCACATTGGTGCTGGTAACCAAACCTAGGTCCTCTGCTCTTATCCACTGAGACATCTCTCCAGCCTACATAAATTTACTTTTTGGTGGTGAACCTAAGATCTCAGACTTAGGGCTGGAGAGATGACTCAGCAGTTAAGAGAACTTGCTGCTCTTTTAGAGGACCTAGATTGGACCTATGATGGCCAAAGATGCCTCCAGATATTGTCAAATAAATGTCTTCTTATGGGTATTTATTTATTTATCACACCTGGTTGACAACCACTGTCTTGGATAGCTCATACATCTTTCCCACGGGGATATGTAACTGATTCACAAGTTCTGTTGAAGTAACTGTAAATTCCATTTCCTCTCTATTTCCAATGTCTCTGGTCTCCTAAGGAATTGTACAGGGAAGAGTATCCTTAAGGTATGAATGGAGCCAGGAAGTCTTACCAGAAGCCGAGGGTGCAGTGGCAAATGTTAGCCACTGGGTGGTGTCTGTACATCACCAACTCTGGCAGAGGCAACATTGTCTCTCCAGAAGTAGACAGATAAAACTCTGTCCAGACCAAAATGATAGGCCTCACCTATTTACAAATTACCTACTGTGTGCCACGCATGCAGAAGGTAGTTCACCTATAATAATAAGCAGATAACCTTTCCTGAATATTTATTCTATGCCAGACCCTGAGTTCTATGTAATGCGTAGTTATCACCTTGAATTCTAAGAATAATCCTAAAAGCAGAATTATTCATTATTCATTATTTTATTCTACAGACAAACAAATGAACAAAACCTAGGAAGTACAGAGATATTAAGAAACTTGAGGACGGTAATGTAGCTCAGTGGTAAAACATTTGCCTAGCATACATAAAGCCATGGGTTCAATCCCCCAGCACAGCAACAAATGAACAAATAATAAATAAATAAATATTAAAAATCACCTAAGTATTCCAAAAATACTCAGGAAAGTCATGTAACTGTTGAATATCTACTATATGCCAGCCTTGTAGATGTGAGATACCCTGCTTAACCCAATATTACGAGAAAGGATCTCTGAGCATTAAAGTCCAAGCTTGCGCAGATCGCCAAGTCCATGTCTAAACTCAAGGGGTATGTGTCACCTTCCACACCTTCCACTGCATCATACTGGAGCACAAAGAAAGGAACTTGAGTTCATGTCTCCTTCTGACATTGTTTCCCTGACAATCTGCTGTGTGGCAAGACCCTTGCATGCACCTGCTGTGTGGCAGGAACCACTCTGGGCATCTGAAGGTGAACAGATAGACTAGACCTTGCTTTCATGGAGCCTGCAGTAAGGATGTAGAAGGAGACGGATGTTGAATAACCCACTCCAGAAGTCATGATGCGTCTGTGCTGTGTGCTAGAAGGCAAGAGGAACGGAGTGGGGAGTCCTGGAAGAGGAGGATGATGTGAGCCGGATGTAAGTAACAAACCTATCATGGAGACAAACACAGCTGACGCGCTCACAGGTTTTATTATCAACATGGGCTCTGGACTGGATTGCCTGGATTTGAACTCTCTGTCCACTGTGCATGGGTGTGTCACTGGGCATGTTTATCATCTGTAAATTGGGAGCAATTGCCCCATCCTTTAAGGCCATTGTGAGGATTAGATGAGTTAACCAATCTAAACACTTAGAGCCGCTGTTCATGGTGCTCCCTACAGCTTGCAATAATTGTATAATTATACCGTTTCCACATTTATAGATGACTGTCTCCACTTCACAAGTAAACTTTTCTCCACATTAAAAACTTCTTTGTAAATACAGACCATGTGAGCGTTTATGTCTGCTAAAACATGGAGGGGAGATAAATATCTCCCCAGTGGCTTTGTGGTCACCCCAGAGAGAGAAGGTGGGAGGACTTTATCCACATTTCCTCTATACAGCTTTTTATTGCTGTTCTGGGAACATCACCACCAACACCAACAAAGAACAAATCAACCTAAAAATAGAATAAAGAGCCCAGCAGCAGATCCACATGGTATTTATGACAGAATCCACTCCACTTTGTTGGGCTATTTAAAAAAAATGGGTTGATGAGATAACTATGTTGGAAAAAGAAACTTGACCCCTTTACACAGTCATCAAAATTTAATTTAGAGTGGGCTATAGACTCCAATGTGGAACTAAAACTAAGTAGTCAAGTTTCTTGGAAAACATAGATGGAAAAGATTTACTAAGAAGGACATGGGTAAGTTGAATTTCATTAAGAACTTCTGTGCACAGGCACTCGGGAGGCAGAAGCAGGTGGATCTTTGTTAGTTCGAGGCCAGTCTGGTCTACAGAGTGAGTTGCAGGACAGCCAGGGCTACCACAGAGAAACCCTGTCTCAAAAAACAAACAAACAAACAAACAAACAAACAAACAAACAAACAAACAAACGAACTGTGTAGTTGGAATGTTTTTTGGGTCACCAACCGGCTCCCAAATAAAGACACGGAGACTTATTATTAATTACAAATGCTCAGCCTTAGCATAGGCTTGTTTCACTAGCTCTTTTAACTTAATTTAATGTTTCTATTCATCTATGTTTTGCCTCAGGGCATTTTTACCTTTCTTTCGTTCTGTATGTTTACTTTCCTACTTCCTCCATGCCTGTCTGTCTGGCCCCTGGTGTCTCCCTGGAGTCTCTTTTCTTTCTTCCCTGAGCCTAAATTCCTCTTTCTACTTATTCTCCCTGCCCGGAAGTCCCACCTAGACCTCTTTCCTTGCTGTTGGCCATTCAGCTTTTTATCAGACCAATCAGTTGCCTTAGGCAGGCAAGGTAAAACAGCAACACCTCTTTACATAATTAAACAGATGCAACACATCTTTGCATAGTTAAACATATATACCACAACACTTCTGTACATCAAAAGACACCATTAACAGAGCAAAAGAGAGGCCACAGACTACTTAAATATTCCAAGTGTATCTGTATTTGTATAATATAGTATATCAATAAATCATACATATTTATTTATAGATATTTCCATCACTATAACAAATACCTAAGCTAGTTAACTTAGTATAAGGTGAAAGGGTATGGCTGTATATATGGGCAGGAGTAGAGCATAGGAGGGAGAGAGAGGTTTATTTTAGTTCATGGTTTCAGAGATTTCAGTCCGTGATTGACTGACTTGTGGCTTTGGACCCATGACAGCACATCATGCAACAGAACAGAACTGCTCACCTCATGGCCAGGAAACTAAAAAGAAAAAGAAGGGCCCAGGCCCCATTGTTCCCTTGGAGGGCATGCTCCCAATGACTTAAAGACCACTCATTAAGTCCCACTTCTTAGAGGTCTACTGGCATCAATGATACTACCTGGAGACAAAGCCTTTGGAGTATACTTAAAATGCCAAGTATAGCAGAAATATTAATCACTAATGAGGAATAATGAACAACTAATATATATGAAAAAACAGATGAATCTCAAAGACTTAGTGCTAATGGCAGTTGCTGTACAGTAGCCAAGCACCAAAGGAGGGAAAAATCCACAACTTCATCACCCACATGGCAGCCAACGCTGAATGGGAGTGTAGATTCCACCCTCATCTGCAGTGAAGCACCGAACTCCTGCTGGGGGAACAGCAGGAAAGGCAGAGTAGTGAGCTGGAAGTCTCATCCCTGCTGAGCCTTATTAAGATTCCCTCACACTGTAGTTAGTGTATAGACCGTGCAGGGAGCCTGGCCTTCCGTTTCCCAACAGGCAGTCATGGGAAGCCTTCCTCCTTTTGCATGGAAGGAACCTGGAGGTTGGAGGTTAGGTGGAGGACTTGTCCTCTTATCCACACTTGGCAATAATGAGGTGGAACCTGTAGCCCCTTATGCTGCTAGCACAGGTTCCGAGTCTCAGCATGCAAACCCCCAAGATGTCTAGGTTTAAACCACCTGCTCGTTATACTATGATATGCTTGCCTGCTCAGATTTCACCAGTTCCCCTAGCCTGGATGTCACCAACACTAGAATTTATGTGTCAGTCATGGTGGCTGTGACACACCTCCAGAGCAAAGTGCAAGA
>CABHPR010149419.1:3994-23255 GCA_902168415.1 Peromyscus melanophrys | reverse complement strand
TATCTATCTATCTATCTATCTATCTATCTATCTATCTATCTATCTATCTATCTACCTATCAATATACCTATCATCTATCTATTTCTATCTGTCTGCCTATCCATCCATCCATCCATCCATCCATCCATCCATCCATCTATCCATCCATCCATCCACCCACCTTGCTACTTGCCATGTATTCTTATCCTTTGGCTTGCTGTACACTTAATAAACTAATTGATTCAAAATACCAAATATAGCTATCGTAGATCATTCTCTAGACTGTACAGACTAGCAATAATGTGCTTTTTTTTTTCAGTTCAAGGAGACAGAAAGCCATCTCTCCCACATTTATTCAGGCACTCCTCAAGAGCTCACACCTGTGGCTGAGGAGAGGCTAGGAACAAGCATGAGGCTTTATCTGCTCAGATGCCTTTGAGATTCCGGGACAGCTGGTTGGTCTCTCCTGCATCCCTCCCTGGAAACTTCCACACAGCCTCTGTAGATCACACAGCAAATAAAGGCAGTCTCAAAAGCTTAGTGACAGACTGGCTCAGGTAAATACAGTGTACAGAGCAGTAGATCTGACATTAACCTCTGATCTCCATATGCTCATGTGAGCATACCTGGGCAAACAGAGGCAAACAAATACATCTCTCTCTCTCTCTCTCTCTCTCTCTCTCTCTCTCTCTCTCTCTCTCTCTCTCTCTCTCTCTCACACACACACACACACACACACACACACACACACACACACACATACACACACACACACACACACACACACACGAGCATGGAAGGTGTCCAGGAAGTGCTTTTGTGAAGGAAGTGATAACAGTAAAATGTCAAGTTGTTTCAGAATGCAAAAGAAGAAAGTTTAGGATGCAACTGAATGAACAGAAATATCTGTAGAAAGCAAGACAAAAGAAACTCATAGAATGGACTAAGTCATGTGGGCTTGGCAAAGGACATGGTCAGTAAGACAAAACGACAGCCTACAGAATGGGAAAAGATCTTCACCAACCCCACATCTGACAGAGGACTGATCTCCAAAATATATAAAGAATTCAAGAAACTAGACATCAAAATACTGAACAATCCAATTAAAAAATGGGCTACAGATCTGAACAGAGAATTCTCAACAGAAGAATCTCAAATGGCTGAAAAACATTTAAGGAATTGCTTAATATCCTTAGTCATCAGGGAAATGCAAATCACAATGACTCTGAGATACCATCTTATACCTGTCAGAATGGCTATGATCAAAAACACTGATGACAGCTTATGTTGGAGAGGATGTGGAGCAAGGGGAACACTCCTCCACTGGTGATGGGAGTGAAAACTTGTACAACCACTGTGGAAATCAGTATAGCAGTTTCTCAGAAAATTGGGAATCAATCTCCCTCAAGACCCAGTTATACCACTCTTGGGCATATACCCAAGGAATGCTCAATC
The DNA here is from genome assembly GCA_902168415.1 of Peromyscus melanophrys. NCBI lineage: Eukaryota > Metazoa > Chordata > Mammalia > Rodentia > Cricetidae > Peromyscus > Peromyscus melanophrys. The sequence continues at coordinate 21,821 of CABHPR010149419.1, read as the reverse complement.
TTACCACAAGGACACATGCTCAACTATGTTCATAGCAGCATTATTTGTAATAGCCAGAACCTGGGAACAACCTAGATGCCCCTCAACTGAAGAATGGATAAAGAAAATGTGGCACATATACACAATGGAGTACTACTCAGCAGTAAAAAACATTAACAGCATGAAATTTGCAGGCAAATGGATAGAACTAGAAAATATCATCCTGAGTGAGGTAACCCAGACTCAGAAGGACAAACATGGTATGTACTCACTCATAAGTGGAAACTAGATGTAAAGCAAAAGATAACCAAACTACAACCCATAGCTCCAGAGAAGCTAGCTAACAAGGAGGACCCTAAGAGGGACACATGGATAACCCTGGGAAGGGAAAATAGATGAGATCTCCATGAGTAAACTGGGGGTGAGGTGGGGCAATGGAGGATAGAGGATGGGGGATAAGACCATAAGGGAACGGGACTGTCAAGCTAGAACAGGGACAGAGTAGGAGAGCAAGGAAAGAGATACCATGATAGAGGGAGATATCAAGGGAACAGGGAGAAACAGGGTGCTAGGGAAGTTCCTAGGAATCCACAAGGACGACCCCACCTTAGACTACTGACAGTAGTGGAGAAGGTGCCTGAACTGGCCTACTCCAGTAATCAGATTGGTGAATACCCTAACTGTCATCATAGAGCCTCCATCCAGTAACTGATGGAAGCAGATACAGAGATCCACAGCCAAGCACCAGGCTGAGCACCAGGAGTCCAGTCGAAGAGAGAGAAGAGGGATTCTATGAGCAAGGGGCATCAAGATCATGATGGGGAAACATACAGAGATAACCAAACCAAACTAGTGGGAACTTATGAACTAGACCAACAGCTGTGGAGCTTCCATGAGACTGGACTAGGCCCTCTGCATAGGCGAGACAGTTGTTTAACTTGAACTGTTTAAGGGGCCCCCTGGCAGTGGGATTAGGATCCGTCCCTGCTGCATGAGCTGGCTTTTTGGAGCCCAGTGCCTATGGTGCAACACCTTACACAGTCTTGGTTCAGGGGGAAGGGCTTGGATCTGCCTCAACTGAATGTACCAGGCTCTGCTGACTCTCTGCGTGAGTTCTTGCCTTGGAGGAGGTGGGAATATTGGATGGTTTGAGAGGGAAGGCTGGGGGGCGGGAGGAGAGGGACATCTGTGGCTGGTATGTAAAATGAACAGAAAATTTCTTAACAAAAAAAAAAGTTGTGTGGGCTTTTTTATAGAGTTGATGAGAAGAGAGCTTTAGCCGAGACAAATGCCTATTGAGAGGTGAAGGCAAGAAGACCAGGAATTTAAAGTTACCACCACTACATTGTAACTTCAAGGCCAGCCTGGGCTACATGAGACCACATCTTGAAATAACCAGATTCTGACATTATTAATGGTCTTTACATTATTTCTTCCATTATCAATTGTGGATCATTGATACACATAGAAGCAGCTCCATCTTATCTTGTAAAATGTAATTAGATTCTGCAATGGAGCAACTAGTTCTGGTATTTGCCTATAAATTGAACTGGGTCTTCTTACCGTGCCCAAATTGCCCATACTTTTGTCTTTTTGAGACTGGGTCTCACTGTGTAGTCACAGCTGGCTTGGAACTGCTATGTAGACCAGGCTGGCCTGGAAGTTAAAGAGATCTGCCTGCCTCTGCCTTCCAAGTGCTGGGACTAAAGGCCTGTGCCACCACAACCTGACCTTCAACACTCGCCAGATTGTCAGTCCTTCCAATTTCCCTCAGTATCTGACTGCAGTTCTTCAAATTCAGTTTCTTGTATTTCTCCCTCTTTCCCACCTTGCATCTGTGACAACTAAATTGACAGCTCAGATCCTCCTGAAGATTCTAATTACGCTGTCCCTGGATTTTTCCCTCCTAGGACCTAAGAATCATTGCAGGCTACAGTCTAAAGACTCCCTATACACCTAAAGGACCATCAATGCTGCAGACCGAGATGGGATGGATTTCCAACTGGACAGGCTGCTTTTTGGGCTCTTAGGTAAAATGCTGGGGTTATGCATTCTCCCATGTGAAAAGTAATCAAGACAGCTTCATTAGGGCTTCAGTGTCTTAGCTCAGGAAGCAGCAGTGCCATTGAATCGAAAGATCTCCATCTATCTACCTCTTAGAATCCACTTTCTGGATTCCCTTGGGTTCTAACTTTTACTTTAATGGGATATTTCACATTGATATCTCTCCTTTTTTGTTTTAGGCATGTTATGTTTAAGATGCTGGATCTGGAGGACCTCGTATAGTCCAGGCTGGTCTCAACACACCAACAGATGCACCAACTAGTCTGTCCTCCAGGAACACTGCCACCAAGAGGGATTCCTCCTTTAGATTGCCCTTACCCTGGGTTATAGAAGGACAGCCCCTCTGAGTCAGTCTTGGGCAAGAAGGAGCGCTAACAAGGCTGATCAGAAGTTCTGATAGCCAGACAGGCTAAGTGTGAGCCGAATTCGATGTGAACTTCCTACAATCTAACTGCCTGCACCACTGAAGCAGCTGAACTCCACTCCTGTGCCTAATCACCCACAGCATGGCTCCCACCATCAGTTAAGGTGTTGAGTGCTAAAACACACTCATGGCATTTTTGTCACCCCCTTCTTTCACAGCCACCTTCCTCTTTCTCACAGCCTTGGCATATAAAGGATTTGTCTACCCTGTCCCCTGTCCCCAAGAGATTTCTGATTTAGGTTTGAGCACCTTCCTGTGCAGTGGACTTTCTTAACATCCCCCACCCACCCTCCTTTTTCTAAAATTCTATTTTTGAGGTAAGTTCTCAGGTAGTCCAGGCTGGTCTCAAACTTGCTTTGTACTCAAGGCTGTCCTTGAACTCCTGATCTACCTGCCTCCACCTCCCAAGTGCTGGGATTTCAGGCACATCGGGAACACCTGGGAACACTTGTACAATTTTCAGGTTTGCATTTCTCTGCCAGTAGGGTTTTGTGCCTTTAGTCCAATATCTTGTCCAATATAACACGATGGGATTATCCAGTAGTTTGGGAACAAGCCAAAGCACTGGAGTCTGTTGCACCAAGATTGTGTGAGAGATCTTGATTAAAGGGAGAGTTAGAGCCAGGGCAATGATATCTATATTCTCAGCTACTGAGGAGGCTTGAGACCAAGACTTTGTGCCAGCCTGGGTAACATAGCAAGACCCTGTTTCCAAAAAAGGAGGAGGAGGAGAAGGAGGAGGAGGAGGAGGAGGAGGAGGAGGAGGAGGAGGAGGAGGAGTAAGGGAGGAATGGGTAAGGGAAATAAGAGGAGGAAGGGGGTAGGTTTCTTACTTGTAGGATCCTCCAAATATACAGCAGCATAAGCATACACTCTTCCTAGTTCTATTTCTGGGAAAGTTCAGTTATGAAAGCTGGATGCACAAAAGCTCCCAGGGCATTTATTTTGGGGGAGCCTCTTTTTCCCCCTCTTCCCCTCACATGACAGAACATGAGGTTATAGACTTATGACCACCTGGTCTGTTATGGCGTGTTTTTTTTTTTTTTTTTTTTTTTTTTTTTTTTTTACCAAATATGTCACCCGGTGGCTGTGTCTAGGGACCCAGGAAGAAGATGGATTCGTTACAAGATCTTGGATTGAAAGAAGCAGGTAGTTCCCAGAGGAAACTCTAACATCAACACTTTGTTCATATGCTCTAGTCAGCATATGAGAAAATTGTAGCCAGGAGCAACTAAGGATGCAAAAGTGAGCCTTAGTATTGGTCACCACTCAAGTCTGGCAGCAATGGTGCACTTCTTTAATCCCAGTACTTAGGAGGCAGAGGCAGGAGGATCTTTGTGAGTTCAAGGCCAGCCAAGTCTACAGAGTGAGTTCCAGGCATCTGGGACTAAACAGAGAAACTCTGTCTTGAAAAACCAACCAACCAACAAACCAACCAACAAACAAAAATAAACAAAATGGTCACCTCTCTTCACTTTTACCTAATTCCCCTGAAATGCTCAGGTGATTTGGTGGTAGTTTTGTTGACAGGGTCTCACTGTGTAGACCTGACTGATATTAAACTCACAGAGATTTTTCTGTCTCAGCCTCCTAAGTGTTGGGATTAAAGGTGTGAACTACCACAACAGGCTTTCTGGTAATTTGTAAAACTGGAGTATAGGGCAAAAGTCAACCAACTTCTGCCTTTTGCATTATCTATATATCACATGCACAGTCACTGCCCAAACCCTCATCAATCCAATGGGGAACAACAGAAAGGTCCTGACTCATTTTGGTACAGACAAAGGAAAAGATGCAGGATGGGGATGCAGTTTGGTTGGTAGAGTGATTACCGAGAAGCACCAGGTCCTGGGTTCTATTTTTGCATAAATAAATCTAGTTTTGTGGCAAGAGAATCAGGAGTCCAGGTTATCCTCAGCTACATGGTGAGGAAAAGGCCAATCCAGGCTAAGGGGAACTTGTCTTGAACAAAAGCAAAAATCAAAAACTCAAAAAAGAGATGGAGAACAGAAAAGGTATAGTGAAAAATACAATTTATCTAATTTGAGTAGTTCATAAACTCTCTGGCTTCCTTTCAAATCTAACCTGAAACTGAAAGTGCATTGTCAACAGGATAAAAGGCCACAGCACTGTCTTCTGCAACACTTGCATTTAGAAGAGCCCAGAGACCTAGCCACCAAAGACCTGCTCAGGTACCTGACAACTCTGCACTCTGTCCTCTGAAGGGGAAGGTCTCTAAAGTTGAGGGGACCCTGAGAAAATCTGAGGGCTACAGTGGGTGTCACAGGGTGAGGGTTAAAGCCAGAAGGTCAGTTCTGGGCAAGAAAAAGCCCATGTAGGGAGATGGGGTCAGATAAAGGAAGGACAGACATGAGTCTATCAATCTTTTTAGAGACTTAAAAATATGATGAGGACCACACAATTTACCTCCCAGGACCTAAAGGAAGCAGCTGGCATCCATGTACATGGTCTCTTATGTGTATGGACTTTTTCCTTCCTATACTACCTTGATTTTTCAGAACAGACAGGATATGCTTAATTAATCGCATTTTCCTCCCAGCACCATGCAAACATTAGCTTCTATCCTCTTCTTTGTTTTAATTATCAAGACAGGGTTTCTTCACTTATCCCTGGTTGTCCTGGAACCAGCCCTATAGACAAGGCTGTCCTTGAACTCATAGATCCACCTGTCTCTGCTTTCTGAGTGCTGGGATTAAAGCTGTGAACCACCACCGTGAGGCTTTTGTTTGTTTCTGATGCCTGGTCCAACATAAAATTTTTTGACTATTTTTGTCCATTTCATTGTAGCTATGTGTACATTATATCTTTTATTTGAAGAAGGGTATGACAGTGGAGTCCTGGCTGGCCTGAAACTCACAAAGATCCACTAGCCTCTGTATCCCAAGTGCTCAGTGCTACCATTGTGCTGTCCAATCTCTCCTGACATCAAGTTGAAGCAAATTGTCTGATGTCCTTGAGAGTAGTGATTGTGTGTAAGCAAAGATGTCAGTGAGCTCAGCTCTTATGTAGCTGATTGTAGTTATTTCACAAAAATTAATAATTTTTAAAGTTGAGGATGTACAGAAGGTGGGAACCTTCACTGCAGTGCTGAACTCCTAGGTCTGTTGTTTCTACAGTGCCCCCTAAAGGCTCAGGGCAGGAGAAGCCAAGCTGTGGAGGAGTTGAGAGTCCCAGCCTTCCCAAGAGCAACTAGGCAGCCACAGCATGCAGCTCCATTCTGCCATTCTCAAGGTGTGGGGAGAGGATTATCTTGTCAGACTAAGTCAAAATTCTGTGGACAGTAACACAACAGCTTAGATAAGTGTGGGGGAGAGTTTTCATGATTTTCTAAAAGCCATAGGCAGGAATGAAGGGATGGGTCCACAGCAATGAGGGTGACCTTCCTTCTCATTCCTTGAGTTGCTATTCAGTGTATACTTAAAATTTCCACCCCTCAAATAGTTGAAAACAATACATTCTCATAAGATACAAGAATTGATAAGGCTGATTGTGTTAGTCTGCTTCCTTCCTTTTTGTTTTTCTTTTCTCTTCTTTTTTTGTGTGTGAGCACATGCACATGTGTGGGCATATCTACTTGCATGGGCACATGCATGTGTGTGGGTACATGTACATGTGTGGGCATATCTATTTGCATGGGCACATGCATGTGTGTGGGTACATGCATGTGGAAGTCAGAGGATAATCTCTGGTGTCATTCCTCAGGCACTGTCCACCATTTTTGTAAAGACAGGGTCTCTCACTGGCCTGGGACACACACCAAGCAGGCTGATCTTGCTGTCCAGTGAGTATTGGGGATCTCAGGGACCCATCTCTCTCCACCTCCTGGTGCTAGAATACAAGGCATGTCATCACACCTGCTTTTTTCCCATGAGTTCTTAGGATCAAACTCAGGTCTTTGTTTGCAAGGCAAGTTCTTTACCAACTGAGCTTTCTTATCATATTGTGTTTATTACTATCACAAAATGTTTGATGATGGAAAGTTTATAAAGTAAAGGTGCTTACTCAGTTCATAGTCTGACAGCTGGAAAGTCTAAATATCATGAAAGCGCTGGCTGGTTAGGGTTTTCCTAGCTGAATCACAATATTCTCTATCACAATGTCAGAGAAGCCATTGCCATGTGCAGAAAGGAATACATGGCAAGGGAGGAAGCCAGAGAGGTTCTGGGGCCAGACTGGCTCTTGCAGGAACTGAGTAGGATCCCACTTTCATTGTCTAATATTTGCTTGCAGATGTTTTTGAAGTTGAAGATGAATTCTCTTCTAGACTTTGAAGTTCACACACTCCTCCTGACTTGGTTTTTCACCCAGCAGGTAATATTCTCAACCCACATCCTGTTGACCTTGCTTTCACCTGCCCACATCTTTGTGATATTACAGTGGCCAGGGTTGAGTCTGTGGCTAGAGGATGTTAGAGAGCATGAATCTTGAAGAAGTATTGTAAAGATAATGTTAGTAAGGGGGGAGATTGTGTGCGGATGATTATGAGCAATATATAATGATGTATGTATATGAAAATGTGATGATGAGTTCTGTTATTTTGAATGCTGGCTAAAAAAGAATTGAATAAGAAGAAAAACTGTAGTATCCATAAACACAAAAGAATCAGAGATCTCAGCCCTTCCTTTCTGCACCCCTCATAACATAATGAGACTGTGTTCATGCATGTGCCATGTGTGAGGATGGCGTATGCAGCATCTCATGCTGTAGGCTCCAGAAAGCACCCAGCACATGCTGATAACTTAGCAAACTTAACTAGTAACAAAGAACCCTACTTCTCTCTTTCAGGTGACAGGCCTGACTGAGCCTCCCAACCTGGACATGGCTCCCAATGCATTTGATGATCAGTATGAGGGCTGTGTTGAAGACATGGAGAGAAAAGCACCCCAGCTGTTACAAGAAGACTTCAACATGACTGGGCAATTAAAACTTGAGTGGGAAAAGGCAGAGCAACGATGGAAGGAGATAAAAAATACAATGAGCAATCCCAAAGGTTTCCATGATTTCCACGGAACAGCTTTAGTGGCCTACACCGGGAAAATCCATGAAGGTTTTAACAGAGCTATTAGAGAATTCAGGAAAAATCCTGGTAACTTCCATTACAAGGCCTTCCATTACTACTTAACAAGAGCCCTTCAGCTTCTGAGGAACCAGAGTTGTCACTTAGTTTATCGAGGCACCAAGAACAAGTTTCATTACAGTGGGGACGGCTCTGTGCGGTTTGGGCAGTTCGCTTCCTCCACTTCAGCTTGGCAAGTTGCTGTTTCTCCAACATTTTTAAGTGAACATGGGACACTGTTTAACATCAAAACCTGCTTGGGGGTTGATATCAAAGCATTCTCTTTATTCCCTCATGAAGAGGAGGTGTTAATTCCAGTCTATGAAGTATATCACAAAGTAACTGTAACACGAAATGCAAAAGGTTCTGACAAAATTTTTCTGGACTCCCCCGATAGAAAGAAGAGCAACTTCAATTGCTACTATAGTGGATCTATTGAAATAGACAGCGGTTTTATTGAAATAGACAACATTGATTTCAGCAGCTCAGGTGAGTCTGGGTCTGTGTTAGAGGTGGAGCTAGTGGGGGGCATCATGAAATGGAAGAGGGGATGTTCCCTACCAGAAGACACCTGGTAGACCATGCAAATGGTGAGGTACCTAGAATGATGAAGGGTAGCATTGGTAAAGCCAAGGGGCACATACGTCAGTGAAGGTGTATCAGAAATGGTTGAACACAGTGAGGGACTTCAGGAAAATGCTATTACCAGGCCCAGCCCTGTGAGCAGTGAGAAGTGCCATCAGTGGGTATTTATTCATCCTTTTAAACCAAAAATTCCCCGTGTTTGGAGGTCTCTATGGCTGTATACCCATCATTCCGTGTGGTTTGTGTTCTCTCTTCATCCCTTGACCACATGTCTCAGTCTATGGGAGCAAAGACACCATCAATTTTAGTTTGGTGATTACTTTTTAAGGCATAGTTCAAGTATCACTTATCATAGAAATCCTTCCTTAATATTCCAGAGAAAATTACTGTACCATGCTCTTTGTCACAGGTTTGGAGTCAGACTCCATGGTAATCTGGTTCAAACATCACTAGCTCTGTGACTCTTGGCAAGTTATCAAATGACTGTGCCTCAGTTTCCCTATATGAACCATAAAGACCCAAATGACCAATATTATAGTAGTATTGCTTTGAGAATTAAGAGAGAGGCATTCAAGACATATGATTGGCATGTAGATATCAATCCACAAATGCCTTTCATTTTTAAATATGAGGAACCATGTACACATCTCAATCATCTGATCCAAACTCATGCTGGTTTGGATCTCGACATTCACAGGAAAATCACTTGCTTACAGTCTAGAGACCTTGTCTCCTATGTCCACCACTCAGGATCTGCACAGTGTCTGGATTACTTACTTACATCCAGGCCCCACTAAATGTTGTCCTAGGAAGTTAAGTTTGAGTGAGAGGCCAGGGAGAACCTGAAATGAGCTACAGTTAGACTACTGGGTACAGAGCAATCTTAGATCTAATCAGCTCTGTTTCTGGAAACATGGGAAGTCTTTGGAGCAGGAAGTGAAACTACAGGAAGTGATCACAGGGGCTTCATGCATTTGCATAGAGGAATTTGGAATTTATGTCAAGCCTCCCAAAAAGCATGACCCCTACCCAGGTCCAAAATTCAGTCAGAAGATGCTGCCCTTGTGGGCCAAAATGGTAGATGTGGGGGTATTGTGTTCCCCAAAATATTGTGTATGCTAATAAACTTATCTGGGGTCAGAGAACAGGACAGCCACAATATGAAACAGAGGTTAGGCAGTGGTAGCATACGCCTTTAATCCTAGCATTCCAGAGACAGAAATCCCTCTGGATCTCTGTGAGTTCAAGGCCACATTGGAAACGGCCAGGCATGGTGACCCACACCTTTAATCCCAGGGAGTGGTGGTAGAAAGCAGAAAGGTATATAAAGCGTGAGGACCAGAAACTAGAGGCATTTGCCCTGGAGAGGCCTTTGGCCTGGAGAAGCATGTGGCTGGTTAAGCTTTCAGGTTTCTAGCAGCAGTTCAGCTGAGACCCATTCTGGATGAGGACTCAGAGGCCTCCAGTCTGAGGAAACAAGACCAGCTGAGGATCCGGCTAGGTGAGATAGCTGTGGCTTATTCTGTCTCTCTGACCTTCCAGTGTTCACCCCAATAACTGGCTCAGGTTTGATTTTATTAATAAGAACTTTTAAGACTCCTGCTACAGGTAGATGTCCAAGCAGGCTGAGAGCCACAGGTAGGTTCTAGTCCACACCAGCTGGCACAGAAGGAATACACATTGATGCAACAATGGACTTATAGAAGGTTCAGACCGAGAAACCTCCTTTTGAGTGAAGAAGGAAAAGCCTGTGGGGCTCCCTAGAAGGCCAGGAAGACTCTTAATAGGAAAGGCTTTTAACCCCAGTCAGTGTCTTAGAGCACAGTACTCTGGAAGTAGTGGGGATCCATCAGCTTGTTTACATCCTGGTATTTGAGTACTTTAGGAATCCTGGCCCCCAAGAACCTACTCTCTTGGGCTTTGAGCTGGATGTAAAGTTCTGAATGTTTAGGGGAGCTATCCCTGTCTTGAGATAGCCCACATGAAACCTTCCTTTCTCCTCCCATCTACAGGAGCCATGGAGAGCCGGGCAATCCTGCTGCTTGTGGTGCTACCTGGTGTCCTGGTCCAGCTGCTTCCTCTTGCTGAGCTGTAGCCCTCTCCTGCCTGCAGTTCATGGGTCTGAGTGTTGAAGGGAGGCCCAGGGGCAAGAACTTGGTGGTTCTCTGAGGTCTGTGGTAAAATGAAGGGTGCGGTCATTTTGGGGGAGATCTACTTTAGCATTCACGACTTCCATAGACACCCAAGGAACCTGCTGATTCTGTGGGTGAAATTTTATGCTCTGACTTCAAATTTACTACCCCTTGACACTTTGCTATGATCAAAAAGCAGTGTTTGTCTGTATGGTCAGCTGTGACAGTTTTAAAGCATGTAGTATGTGATGAATGTTACAATCTAGCGAAATAAACCATTTATAACCACACCTTGATTCTGTGACTTGGTATTCCTATAGGTTGAATTATTTGTTTGAGAAACTTTCGTAAGGCATGAGGTCTGATGCCTACATTGATACAATTGAGAATCATGTTGTACATTTCTCAGATGCTCCTGCAGGACAAATTGAGTGGGCCATAAATGTAAGGGCTGACCTAGATAAAGTCCACTCCCTACTCTACGCCATCAGAAATACAGCCAGCTACTGAGATCTATCAGCCTATTTCAATAACTCTCATCATCTTTAAGGACATGAATAAGCATATTAATTTTTAAAATTTTATCATCACTATATTGCCTGGTGTGTGCGTTCATACCTTGAAATGTGTTTAGGGGTCAGAGGGAAACTCTGGGCATCAGCTCTTGTCTTCCACCTTTATGCAGGTTCCAGGGATCAAACTCAGGTTGTCAGTTTCAAACATCAAGAATTGCTGAGCCATCTCAGCAACCCAGACAGGCCCATTTTGAGCCACATATGGATCAGCAAGTCTGTGTCCAGTACTCACCCTTAGCGGGTTTAACTCAAGTGTATAAAGCTTTCCTTAATCCCCATGTTATGGAGTAAGGGACCCCTGGGAAAAGGCCATAGACTCAATTTAGATTGTAGTCAGCTAAATGTATTGTAGCTGCTAGTAGGACAAGAATCTCTGAGGCAAACAGAAACTGTTGAGCCAGGAGGGGTGGGGATGAGGGAAGGATTTTTAAATGTGAAAACCACAAGAAGATCTTGAGTATCTATCTGCACAAGCAACAAAGGGCTGTTTTGCTCTGTCAAGATTAGGTAGTCAAGGGGACCTAAGAATAGCCCTTGAGTATCTGCATAAGCAATTTTCAGAGGCCAACAAGGCAGCTAGTGATAGTATACTACAAAGGAGGTGCTCATGGGTGTACTTTTCTTGACGGGGTGACTGGGTCACTTAGTTGAGGTTACTGAGAAGTTATTGTCCATTGACTAGAGTTAGAGTCAAATTACTATTAGGTACCAAGATGGATGCCTAACATAAAATGGAGGTTCTTTAGCCACTACACCATTCCCCACTGGCTGTAGATCATATGAATCAAATTATTGATAATTAATAGTAAAAATATTGGGGTTAGATTGGAATTCATTGTGCATACCTCAGATTACTGGTCAGGTAAACAATAGTCAAAACATTTAAAAGAACAAAGAAACCCCAAAACAATTCTAACAAAACTCTATTAGAGTCCAGTGAAGGGTGTATAGACTATTTCATCCCTTTCTTTGCTTTGGACACCCTGAGCCCCAGTTAGGGACAATTTACCCCCCTATGAGATTATGTTTGGAAGACCTCCCCACTGTTTCCCCAGCTCAGACCAGCAGTTGGCAGGACTCCCTAACCACTCCTTTCTCAGGTCAATACAGGCTCTCCAATTCTCCATGAAGTCTATCCATCAGACTATCCCAGAGACCCTATCACTCTCTGAGTTTACCACCAATTTGTGTTTTGGTTCTGGCGATACTGTCTGGGCCAATGGGCTTAGCGAAAGGGGCAATGGAACCAACTTAGAAAGGACCCTACATGGTGATCGTCTCCACTCCTATGGTGGTGAAGGTAGCTGGCATTACACCATGGATCCACCACATCCATGTCAAGAAAGTGGAAGTAAGAGATGCTCCTGCCAAATGGACTGTCTCCAACACAATGGACCCATTAAAGTTAAGGTTTCATTGGAACCCAAGTCCTTCCACTCCATGCCCCTCTACTTCCTCCTGAGTCTCATGTTTGGTATGAATACAGGGTCATAGTCCAACCCCCACTGCCCTCAGACCTGGACCTGGTAACTGAGAAAGACAGATATGGGTAGGTGACAACTAATGTGGCTATAATATATATAGCTTATATATATATATTATAGATATATAATGTGGCCAGTAACCCATACTTCATCTTTACCTTTGCTCACTGATGCCAACTTTAAATATCTGGTTGTAATGGAAAAAGGAAAGATGGGGAAGTATATCTTTTGAGATAAGTATACAGAGATTACAATTCTATGCATACCTTGTGGCTGGGACCCCCAGTTGCCAGGAACAAGGGTGTTTCTTTTGCAAAAACTGGGGCTGTAAATAGAAGCTTTCTGAAAACACATGGATGAATATATAGAAAGAAAGGCTCCTCCCCAGCAATGTACAATAGGAAAATGTAATCCAATGACCATAAAATTAAAAATCTGAAAATTCCATAAAAAGAATCTGACCTTTGGGAAACTGGGAAAGCCTGGGGAATCAGACTCTATGTCACAGGAAGGGACCCTGGGGATAGAGTTAGTCACTCCCAGCCAGAAATTGGTCAGTGCTGCTGGTTATGTTTAGATACTCAGCCTCCATGATACACAGAGATAAGAACTAAGTAAGCTCATAACCCATTGTGACAGGGGTGGGGTGGGTAGCAGCCTAAAATAACATTAGAGGACTTTTACACAGGCCTTAAACTTGTCTGGTACAGAAAAACCTTAGGCGTTTCCCCTTATTCTGATGCCCTCTGTTCTGCCTTGTGGGTTAACTCATCTGGACAACAGAAATACCACTGAGCCCCTGAGACTACTTAGTTAGCATGTACTAATGGCTTGACTAAATGATGCTTTATGTAATGGAAAAAAGAAACAATATGGACCCTGGACTACAATAAATGAATGAATGAATGAATGAATGAATAAATAAATAAATAAATAAATAAATAAATGAATAAATAAATAAATAAGCGAGCTGTACCTGTCCTCCTCTCACTCTGGTCAGAGCAGGGACGGCTGGCTTAGTAGCCATAGATACATCAGCCTTTGTCATGGGAGATAAAACCTTCAGAAAGTAAGTAGACAGGCTGATCAGGACCTAGAAGTATTGTAAGTTTCAATTTCTGAATCAGAACAACAGTTAGACTCCCTTGCGGAAGTGCTCCTACAAAGTCAGAGAGGCTTAGACTTACTTCTCCTGAGATAAGGGGACTAAGTGTGGCTTTGGGAGAAACCTGTTGTTTCTATGCTGGTTGATCAGGAGTAATTAGAAAAAAATTGTCATGGTTGGGGAAGACGAGAGAGAGAGAGAGAGAGAGAGAGAGAGAGAGAGAGAGAGAGAGAGAGAGAGAGAGAGAGATATTGATTAGATAATTGGTGCTGGTCTCTGTTTCTTGGTCCCCCTGGCTACTGACTCTGCTACCATCACTGACTGGCACTTTAATTCTCGTTCTGATTGGATTAATGGAGGGGTTCTCCATCTTAAACTATAGAGCACTGTAAGTCCGTGATTTGACTTCTTCACTAAGACTAGTGGGGAATGTAATAAGGCCCCAGAACTTAGTAGGCCCCCAGACCTAGCACAACTGACTCCATGATGCAAGTACCATTCAGGCTGTAAAACTCAACACCACTGCCAAAATGAAAACAAAGACCTAATCTATCCAAGTCCAAGGTTCTGGGGAAGTCTAAATGTATAACCTTGCTTTCTGTAGTTCTATTTCTGGCTAACTGTTCTTATTAAGTGAAGTATGTCAACCCAGAATATGGTGTTGGTGCTTAAAAGCTCACCCTGAGAAAGACTTAGGACTCGGGTCCTGAACACCCAGGGTTGACTGACCAGCTAATAAAGACTCTGTTGGCTTAAACCCTGTCCGAGTGGTATTCTCTGGTGGGTACCCCACAGCCCCACAGCCCTTTTTTGCGTCCTTGACTCTAAATCCAGAACCAAGTGGCCAAAGCTGCCGATTTCTGCTGATTGATGGGGCTGGAACTTGCCCCCTTGTTCAAATACCTTTTCACCAGCTTTCTATTTTGGGTGGTTTCCTTTACTCCTTAAGCATTTCTTTAATTTCTTTTTACAAGTTGGAAGCTTAGCTGGTGGCGTCTTGCCCTGAGGTCACCATTGCCTTTATTCGATTTAGCTTTTCTTTAAACTTTTTATCTCCTTGAGCAACTCGACTTAGCTCTAATATAAAGCCTGATGCTCTTTTTCTCTTCAAACTACATTTTGTTTTTTCCTTGCTCAGCTTGCCCCTTTTAGTTTTTGATCTGCATCAGAGTGGCCACTAATAACTGCAAGACATAGTCAGTACAAGGCTGTCTTGACATTTCCTCGGCCAATGCCATTAAACTCTTTCATGTAGCCTCAGGTAGATTTTTTTGACAAGAGCAGAAAGCAGCCACATTCTTTGCCAAACTATCCCAACAATGGACTCTAGACCACTTAGCAATATTCTTCTCCAATGAAACCTCTTGAGCTGGGGCCCCCACAATTCAAATCACTCTCTGTACCACAGTCTTCCATTCTCCTACTAGTCTGGCCCATTGAGCCCCACTTAAATTTTCTACTAATCCAAATTCCCAATGTTCACATTCTTCCAACAAGCCACATGGTCGTGTCTATAACCTTGCTCCCTGGTACCAACTTCAGTCTTAATCACTGTTCTATTGCTGTGAAGAGAAGCCATGCCCACAACAACTCTTATAAAAGAAACCATTTTATTGGGACTTGCTTACAGTTTCAGAGATTTAGTCCATTATCACCATGGTGGGAAGCATGGTGTCATACAGACACACACGGTACTGGAGACGTAGCTCTGTGGTCTATATCCAGATCCATAGGTAGCAGTGAGAGGGAGTTTCTGAGTTGGAAATGGGCTTCTTGTAACCTCAGAGCCCACCCCCAGTGACACTCTTCCTCCAACAGGCAGCACCTAATAATCCTTTCAAGTTGTGCTGTGAAGTGCTGGGTGTTGGGTGCCATTTTGGTGGACATATGTGTGGAGGGGTATGGGGGTGAGAAAGGCAGTGAGTTCATGTCCTGTGGAGAGAAGTGGATCTGGGAAGGCAAAGGTGGTGAGGAACAGGGTGATGTGGGGGCCCACTTCCCATCTTGGGCCATGATGATGTCCAGTCCAGGGCAGGAGCCAAGAGCCATGTCTGCGTCCATGGGCTTGCTACAACTGCAGCTTGTGCTGATGTCCATGGCTCCTGTTACCACTGAAGGCCATGAGGATGCCCAGGATTTGGACCACCACATGTGGCCAAGTTGGTGCCCAGGGGCCATGCCATCACAGGGGCCATCCTGATCTTAGGGGCCTGAGCTGCCACCCGGGACCATGGAGATGTCTGAGCTTAAGCTGCAGCCTAGAGCCAGAGTCTGTGTTGATAATCAAGGTTCCTGTTGCCATGGAGGATGGGGTGGGTGCCTGGCATCTAGGCCTCCACCTGGAGGTATTTTGGTGTCTAAGGGCCACCCTGCAGCCATGGTGATGCCAATGGCCCACCTGGGGCCATAGTGGCATCTGACCTGAATTGCTGCTAGGGGCCATGTCTAAGTCTGTGGCCAATAACAACCAGGGTCTATGGCTTCTATTGCCATTAGGGGCCCATGTGGCTGCTCAGGGTCTCTACCACCACCTGGGGCCGTGTTGGAGTCTGGGGACCTCATGCTTCTAGGCCCATGCTAATCTGAGAGGCCTGTGTTACTACCCAGGGCCATGGTGACATCCGAGCCCATGGTACTGTTGATGGCCATGTCTGTGTCCATGGCCCTGCCGCAGATAGGGTCTGTGTTGATATCAGTTGCCATGTTACCACAGGGGCCTATGGGAACCATGTGCTGAACCGTGGGTTGAAGTACAAGGGTCTTGTTGTGCTGGCCCCTCCCCTCACTGGCCAGGGGAGAGCTGCCCCTTCCCACCTCTCCAATCTTTGGAGCGCCGACCCTGTCCTTCGCCAGCTCTGGGATAACTGACCCCAATAACCCTGGCATGGGAAAGATGGCTCTGCCCCTAATAGGAGAGCTGGCACCCCACACTAGGGAATGCTGGCCCCACCCTTCACCACCGGCAGGGGAGAACTGGTCCCACCCCTCACCTGAGGGGGGAGGTCCCAACAACCCAGACTGACCAACTCAGCAGCCACACAGCTACAAACCAGGGATTTGAGCTGGCACCATCCAACATCTACCCCATCTATGACCTGCTGGAGTGCGTGAAGGGACTGGTCCTCAGACCTATGGCCACATCGTCTACATGACTTGGAGCAACAGCAGGATATCTGGGGAGTTTCCCTGGGGATCCAGTGTGGATGGTATGACAGAGGCTACAGGCCTTGAACCTGACCAATAGCACATACAATGAGCATTTGCAAGGAAAGCTGTTGGGACAAAAGAGTATACTGCATGATACACAGCAGCTCCCAATGCCAGTAAGATGAAGAAGGGATGGAGAGACAAAAATGGAGGCACTGTGGGATGACTCATCCCTAGCAGGCTTGAGGCCCAAACAAATAAAAAAGATACTTTCTGAGAGCCAGCCTGGGTCTGCCTGATGGTCTTAGCAACAGCAGCTGAGACATGATCTGGAGATGACCCGGACCAATGAGAGGCAGCCATGTTACACCAGCAGATGCATATTCATCTGACCTCCCCCCAGGGTGGGGTGGAGGGTATATAAGGCTTGCCTCTTCCTGAATAAACTGAGCTTGTTCTTTCAACATCCTCCCGGAATCTGTGTGGTTTGACTCTGTGCCTACTTGGCCCCCTCCGCAAAAGGAACAACAGCACAGGACCCTGCTACAGAGGAACAAAGTGGTTTTTTGTTTTGTTTCATTTTGTCTTATTTTGTTTGCTTGCCTGTTTGTTTTTGGGTTGGTTTGTAGGTTTTTTTAATTTTAATTGAATTTTTTATTTTAATTGAATTTTTTAATTGTATATTTTTAATTTTGAATCTTTAACCTATTTTTTTTTAGCATTTTTCTTCCTTTTTTAAGCATTAGCTTACATTTATTAATTTTGAGTTTTCTTTCAGGGGGATCACAAGAGTGAGGGGTCCATGTGGAGGATCTGGAGGATGGGTGGGATTAGGGTGCATGGTGTGAAATTCCCAAAGAATCAATAAATTAAAAAAAAAACTTGGTCACCTCTCTTCACCTTTACCTAATTGCCTTAAAGGCCTCAGGCAATTTGGTGGTGGTTTTGTTTTGTTCACAGGGTCTCACTATGTAGACCTGGCTGGTCTCAAATTCAGAGATTCTTCTGCTTCAGCCTCCCAAGTGCTGGGATTAAAGATATGAGCCACAGGGGGCTGGAGAGATGGCTCAGGGCTCAGGAATTAAAAGCATTGGCTGTTCTTCCAGAGGACCTAGGTTCAATTATCAGGCTCCACGTGGCAGTTCACAACTGTCTGTAAATCCAGTTCCAGAAGATACGACACCCTCAAATTAACACACATAGGAGACACACACACACACACACACACACACACACACACACACACACACACACA
>CABHPR010149418.1:12039-41491 GCA_902168415.1 Peromyscus melanophrys | reverse complement strand
GCCTTTAATCCCAGAAAGCGAGCGTTTAATCCCAGGGAGTGATGGCAGAAAGCAGAAAGATATATAAGGCGTGAGGATCAGAAACTAGAAGCATTTGGCTGGTTAAGCTTTCAGGCTTTCAAGCAGCAGTTCAGCTGAGATCCATTTGGATGAGGACACAGAAGCTTCCAGTCTGAAGGAAACAGGATCAGCTGAGGAACTGGCTAAGTGAGGTAGCTGTGGCTTGTTCTGCTTCTCTGATCTTCCAGCATTCACCCCAATAACTAGCTTCAGGTTTGATTTTATTAACAAGAACTTTTTAAGATTCCTGCTACACCATCCCCACCTGATCTGGGTTTACAAGTATTTGTAGGAGTGCCTATGATTGCTGGGATCTGAACTCATACTTTGGTTGAAGAGCAAGTGTTCTTAACCACTGAACTATCTCTTCTGCCCAGCATTTTGGTATTACTAAGATGAAAAAGCTAAGACTTTGTAGATGGCTTAATCTGTAGTAAGGAAGACCATGTGCAATTAAGCTAGACCAGGAATCTTGTAAATTTGATATTAAAAAAGGTATACTTGGATTTCACAAGTAAAGATAATTCCCAGGTTTCTTAGGTTCGTTTCTTGAGGTGAATACATACAGTTTGTTGGATTAATAACTCCTTTTCTGCAGAATTGCCTTCTTCTTCACCAGTCCACATGGATACAGTGGGGTCATCTTAGGCACCTACTCCTAGCTGGCGCTATGCAGCCCTTTCTTATGAGACAACACGTTTAGCATGAGAAGGCTAAGCTCAGACTGAGTACTCTCTAACTATGGCTGCAGGCCTAGGAATTACGGAACAGGTCCCACTAGGTATATCAGGAAACAAAATTTGGAAGGGACAGAAGACCTAAATAAATAGTCAGTGCTACAAGCAAAATAATAATTGGTACCTTCTACGTTACCTATATGTTACAAATAAAGATATAGTAAAGCAAATTTGTTTTCTTTCACTAGATGGAATGTTATGCAGCTATTAGGAATTATGATTTTGAAAACTGGCTGTGTGAAAATGCTCTGGTAGAAGAAATATTACCGTGTATTGGGAGACGGAGGCTGAAATAATGTGACAAGCGTTCAAGGCAAACCCTGGGCTACATAGTGAGTTCCAGGCCAGTTTGGGATATATAGTAGGACCTTGTCTCAAGAAAATCACCAAACAAAGTTAAGTTTTTTTTTTGTTTGTTTGTTTTTTTATTTTTTCCCTTTTCTTTCTTTCTGTTTTTTTGAGACAGGGTTTCTCTGTGTAGCCTTGGCTATCCTGGAACTAGCTCTGTAGACTAGGCTGGCCTTGAACTCACAGAGAGCAACCTGCCTTGGTCTTTTGAGTGCTGGGATTAAAAGTGTGTGCCATACACCTGGCCTAAGTGTCCAGTTCATTCCTCCAGACAGTTTTTTCTGTGTGACCCTGATTGTCTTGGAATTCAGTCTGTAGACCAGGCTGGCCATGAACTCTGAGATTCACCTGCCTCTGCCTCTCAAGTGCTGAGACTTAAGGCATGCACCACCACTGCCCAGAGAAGGTTTGTTTTGTTTTGATTTGAAACAGGGTTTCTCTGTGTAGCCTTGGCTGTTCTAGAACTAGCTCTGTAGACCAGACTGGCCTGGAACTCACAGAACTCCACCTGTCTCAACCCCTCTGAGTGCTGGGATCAAAGGTGTGTGCCACTACCACTCACCTGAGAACTTTTTTTTTTATCTTTTTTTTTTTTTGTTGTTGTTGTTTTGTTTTGTTTTTCAAGATAGGGTTTCTCTGTGAAGCAGTCCTGGTTGTCCTGTAACTCACTCTGTAGAACAGGTAGGCTGGAATTTTTTGTTTGTTTGTTTGTTTTTGTTTTTTTAAGGGTGGTAGTGGTACTTGAGTTAAATCCAGCACTGGGGAGGTACAGGCAAACAGATCTTTGCGTTTGAGGCCAGTTTGGTCTATAGAGCAGTTTCCAGGATAGTCAGGGCTACACAGAGAAAACATGTCTCAAAAAAAAAAAAAAAAGTTAAGGAAACATTAATTTCTTGCTTAGGTGACACATGTAACTAATTGGCACTTCCAACTTTTGTTGCAGTAGAATTCTCTTCAGGTATATTATTAAACACTATATTTCTAGACTTCAGCCACGAAATACTTGGTATCCAGCTTCTTTTATAATTAGTAAATAGAACTGTTCTTAAGACCAGAAAGGGAGCACATAACTTCCTTGCCTATTCCCTGTGGTCTCATGATACTAATGTATAAGATGAGTGAATACATGAACCTGAGTAGATGTGTATTCTACAGAGTAGTTCTAGTGTTAATAAATCTCTTCCAGTGTCTTAGTTTGGGTTTTATTGCTGTGAAGAGACACCATGACCACAACTCTTATAAAAGAAAACAATAAACAGTTCTGAAATTTATTGTCATGGTGGGAAGGCCATATGGCTACACTGAGTCATAAAAGTTCTGTGAAGTTCTTCATGACTGTTTAATGTTGCTTTTCATATTTCAGGAGCCACTGGGAGTGGGGAAATGGTCTGTACAATATGTCAAGAAGAGTATTCAGAAGCTCCCAATGAAATGGTTATATGTGATAAGTGTGGTCAAGGTAAGCATTCATTCTTCTTAGTTTTATAACATACCGAATGAGCCTGTTGAAGATTAATGACTGTAAATACTTGTCTTGCTAATTTGAAACTTTATCGCAAGATCTATTTATCATTTATAATATAGGGAACAACAAAACTAAAACTAAAATACCTTCTTGAAAATTTTATGTTCTGCAGTATTTGTTAATAAAATAGAATTTGCTTTATGCTTTTTTTGATATTAAGGGTATCATCAATTGTGTCACACACCTCATATTGATTCGAGTGTGATTGATTCAGATGAAAAATGGCTCTGTCGACAGTGTGTTTTTGCAACAACAACAAAGGTATCTTTTAAAGTGTTTTGGGCTAAAGCCCTAAATGGAATTTGTAAGGCATTATCATTGAAATGACTGTGTACATTGGAAAGTTTGTCCTGAATGAAATTAGCAGCTAATGCCGGTTAGAAAGAATTACTGTTTTAATAATGATCCTTAAATGGCTTGCAGTTATTTGTACTTTCTGATAGTGGTGTGGGGATTGGGACAATAAATTGAAAGAAGACAACAAAATAAATATATTACTAATAACAGATCAGACAATATGATATCATAGAAATTTAGAATGGAAATTATTTCAGAAGTGTCAGGCATTTTTGAATTATAGAGTTATTAATTAGAAAATTTGGTTAA
Source organism: Peromyscus melanophrys (assembly GCA_902168415.1). Taxonomy (NCBI): domain Eukaryota; kingdom Metazoa; phylum Chordata; class Mammalia; order Rodentia; family Cricetidae; genus Peromyscus; species Peromyscus melanophrys. Next base: position 38,215 of record CABHPR010149418.1, on the reverse strand, counting down.
AAAATTTGACCTTCACTTTTTCAAATGTTTTCCCTCTAATATATAGAGGGGTGGTGCGCTTAAGAAAGGACCAAATGCCAAAGCATTGCAAGTCATGAAGCAGACCTTACCCTATAGTGTGGCAGACCTTGAGTGGGATGCAGGTCATAAAACCAATGTCCAGCAGTGTTACTGCTATTGTGGAGGCCCTGGCGAGTAAGTAGACACAGTTATCTCAATGTCCTTTGAAGTGATTTTTGCTAATGCACGTTATCTTTTTTCTTTTTTGAAAAAACTTTATGAAGACCTCTTTTTCTTGTTTGAGACGTGATCTACTGTATATACTTCCAAATTGACCTCAAATTCTGCAGGCCTTTTCAAGAGCACTAGGATGCTTACTACCATGCTTGGCTTGACTTATTATGACTGACTGAGGTGTATGAATGATAGTGAATTGCAAATGTATGAAAGAATCAGTTAAAATAAAAACTCTGAGGAAATACCATTCCTGTTTTCCTTCTTTCCTCCTCCTCCTTCCCATTCTCTCTTTCTTCTTCACTCCTCCCTCTTCTTTCTTGCTTATGTCAGACATGACATTAAAATAAATTATAGGGGAAAATGTGTGCTGTAGAGGCCCAGTTTGCTACTTTGGAGTGTGAAGTTTACTCTGTTCATTAGATGTTATATTTAATGTGATTACACTTTAAAAATTGGTATGCTTAAAATTTAAAAATTTAAATATGTTTAATATTATTTGAATGAGTAATTAAGAGAGATTTTAGTTAAATGATAGAGTCCAGATGAGGCTTTTACTAAAGAAATATTCTATCCAGGTACTAGAGAGCCGTACTTGGGAGTCTTATGTTTATTTTAAAAGATTTTTAAATTTTGTATATGTGGATTTGTTTGTATATGGATCATGTGCACATGAGTGCAGTGCTTTCAGAGGTCAAAGAGGACATTGGATCTGGTAGAGGATCTGAGTTGAGTTTTCAGCAACCACATTGGGTGACTCATTACAGGATCCAACACCCTCTTCTGGGCTTTGTGGGCAACTGCACTCAACATGCATATAGCCACATACAGGCACATAAATAAAAATATAAGGACTGGAGGGGTGATGTGGCACACACCTTTAATCCCAGCACTTGGGAGGCAGAGGTAGGCAGATCTCTGTGATTTCAAGGCCAGCCTGGGCTACAGAGTGAGTTCTAGAACAGCCAAGGCTACCCAGAGAAAACCTGCCTCGAAAAACAAACAAACAAACAAACAAACAGGGACTGCAGAGATGGCTTGGTGATTAAGAGAATTTACTGCTCTTGCAGAGGACCTGGGTTCATTCCTAGCACCCACTGGCAGCTCACAACTACTTGTAACTCTAGTTCTGGGGTGGGGCAATCTGGTACCTTCTCTGGCCTCTGCAAAGCATTGCATGCACATGATGCATATACAGAGAAGCAGGCAACCACACATACACATAAATTAAAAAAAAAAAAGCCACCTAAAGAGCCAGGCCTGGTGGCACATATCTGTAGTTGTATTTACTCAGGAGGCTGAAGAAGGCTGTCTGCTTCAGCATAGGACAGTGTCTCTCAACCTTCCTAATGCTGTGACCGTTTAGTATAGTTTCTTATGTTATGGTGACCCCCAACCATAAAATTAATTTTGTTGCCACTTCATAACTAATTTTGGTACTCTTATGAATCATAATGTAAATGTCTGTGTTTATGGATGGTCTTTGGTGACCTCTGTGAAAGCATAGTTTAACAACCCCTAAGGAGTTGGAACCCAGATTGAGAACCCCTGGCCTAGAAGTTTGAAACTCACCTGTGCAGCAGTAAGACCTCAAAATGATGCTCAAAAAAAAAAAAAAAAAAAAAGAAAAGAAAAGAAGAGAAAAGAAGAGAAGAAGAGAGGGCCGAGGGCATAGCTCAGCTGTAAGATTACCTGGTCAAGCAGGCCTGAAGTCCTGGGTTTGATCCCAGCACCTCGTGAATTGGGTGAAGTGGTGATTCATCCTAGTACTAGAGAGGTGTGAGGGACCCAGTTTTGAGGTCATCTTCAATTTTGAGGCTAGCCTGGGATATGTCTCCAAAAAACAAAAACCAAAGAAAAACAACAATCAAAATAAAAAGTGCTATCTGGGTGTGCAGCTCATGGGTATAGTGTGTGATGACCTGAATTAGACCTCACTACAAAAAGCAAAAACCCCTGAATCTTGTGATTTGAGAGAGATCAAAGGCATTATTGCCTTGAAATATTAGTTATGCTTAAAGAGCATTACATTCCCATACAGAAGAGGAAGGATGAAGTAATTGATATTACAAACCTTTTTGGGGAAAAAATTAATACTAAGTATATCAGAAATTAATAACTACTTTAAAAAAGTTATTATGTATGCAATATTCCATCTGCGTGTATGACTGCAAGCCAGAAGAGGCCACCAGATCTCATCACCAGATGGTTGTGAGCTACCACGTGGCTGCTGGGAATTGAACTTAGGAACTCTGAAAGAACAGGTAGTGCTCTTAACCTCTGAGCCATCTCTCCAGCTGAAATGTAATACTTTTATCAGAACTCTTTTGGTTATTATATAATGCAGTATTTTTTTTTTTTAAAGAACCCTTGCCTCATCAATAAGTAGTAATTTAGCCTGACAGTGGTGGTGCACTCCTGTAATCTCAACTCTGGAGAGGTCAGGAGGGTTGTGAGTTGGAGGCCAGTCTTGAATCATATAGTGGGATATTTTTAAAAAGTATTAATTTGACTGGGCGGTGGTGGTGCACGCCTTTAGTCCCAGCACTTGGGAGGCAGAGGCAGGTGGATCTCTGTGAGTTCGAGGCCAGCCTGGGCTACAGAGTGAGATCCAGGAAAGGCTCCAAAGCTACACAGAGAAACCCTGTCTCGGAAAAAAAAAAAAAAAAAAAAAAAAAGTATTAATTTGCACTTTTTCTTTGGCAGCTGGTATTTAAAGATGTTGCAGTGTTGCAAATGTAAGCAGTGGTTTCATGAGGCTTGTGTGCAATGCCTTCAAAAGCCAATGCTGTTTGGAGATAGGTAAGAAGAACATCTGAATTTCAATGATTGGTTTGTCATGGCTGCTTTGTAGTTGTGGTTATTTTGAAGTTTCAGATTTCCAAAAATAATTTTGACAGTGATGTGTAAAGGGATCAACTCAGGGAAAATACTGAACAGTAAACATGCTTCATATATACTTTCTATGCTTTTGAATATTATTCCAGAAAGCTTTTAAGCATTGTCTCGGTGTTTATACTTGTCTTTATTACTCTACAGTTCTCTAAACTATTCTCATCCTTCCTTCGGGAATCTCAAAGGACATACAAACCGTATATTAAGTTTAAAAACTTGTGAAAGCAGATAGAGTGTCCTTTTTATGTCAGGATATTAGGGTAGGACAAGTGAGCTCTAGGAAGAAAAATTAAGACTGATCAGTAAAGCTGACTTAGTGATCTCTCTTGTATTAATTTTTGGTTTAAATCTTAGTGTATGTAAAACTTGCTGTCTTTTTGACCTTGGTGTGCTTTTGAATTTATTTTACAGGTAATTTTGAACATTGAGTGAAATAATGCTTATAGAAATAGCCATCATAGATTTTGGCACATATAAGCTATTAGTGTGAATACTGGTGAATCTGTCAACTTCAGAATTCTCTAATGGTTAAAGAAATTGTCCCTTACCCCCGGACAGGAGTTTTAACCATTATTGTTGTTACTGTCATAATTGAAATTACATTTTGATTTGTGTATCAGTCCTTACATTATGAAGCCTTATATCATTTGCTGAATATTGGCTGTAATTGTTAACTAGTTTATATTTACCTTTGAATACTCAAAACTTTGAGCTTTTTCCGCCATCTTTCTGGCCGGCACCATGGTGCGCATGAATATCCTGGCTGATGCTCTCAAGAGCATCAGCAATGCTGAGAAGAGAGGCAAACGCCAGGTCCTCATCAGGCCCTGCTCCAAAGTCATCGTTAGGTTCCTACCTGTGATGATGAAGCATGGTTACATTGGTGAGTTTGAAATCATTGACGACTACAGAGCTGGGAAAATCGTCGTGAACCTCACAGGCAGGTCGGAGGAAGTGTGGAGTGATAAGCCCTAGATTTGATGTGCAATGCAAAGACCTAGAAAAAGGGCAGAACAATCTGCTCCCATCCCGTCAGTTTGACTTCATTGTACTGACAACCTCAGCTGGCATCATATACCATGAAGAAGAAAGATGAAAACACACAGGAGGAAAAATCCTGGGATTCTTTCTCTAGAGATGTAAAACATTAATAAAAAGCCTCCGTGGACTGTGAAAAACAAAACAAAAACAACTTTGATTTTTTTTTCTTTTTTCTTTCTTAGGTTTTATACATTTATTTGCTCTGTCTGCAGTTCTGGACCAGAATACCTCAAACGTCTACCATTACAGTGGTAAGCATGAATTTTTCTATTTTTTTAAGAAGTGCCATGTCATATAAAACCTTTCATATGAAAAGTATATAAAATTTTGTTCTCTGTACCTGGCTCTTATTTCTTTTAGTAATCCTCAAGGCTTATGCCACCTTTACCAGGATTATCCATTTTATTGTTATGTTAATAAGTCTGTTCATTGCAGAAGGGTATAAATGCTTTCAGTTGTCTTTTATACTTTGAAGTTCTTTGTGTTCTCAGCTTTTTATGCCTTCAGAGTGTCACAAGAGAAGCAGATAAAAATAATATAACAGTTTCTGCTTTGGTGTAGTAATTTTTTACGGTAAGTGTGAGGAATTTTGGAGATCTAATGTGTATATTAAGATTTTACAAGTTTTTATGGAGCTTTACATACTTAAGAACAGATGATGCCTTAACTCATGCAGATGGCACCAGGCCCAGTCATGAAACACCGTGATCTTAAAAATTATCAGTCATTTTCTCTTAGAGCCAGATTTTTTTTTTTTTTTTGCTTTTTCGAGACTGGGTTTCTCTGGGTAGTCCCGGCTGTCCTGAAACTTCCTCTGTAGACCACACTAGCCTTGAACTCAGAGATCTGCCTGCCTCTGCCTCCTGAGTGCTGGGATTAAAAGCATGTGCCACCACAGCCTGGTGCCAGATCTTTTTTTAATTCATTTAAGAAGTAATTTGGGTATGTTTTAGTTTATTATTATTTCATATAAGCTAATGTTTTCCAGTTTCTTCATATGTAACAGTTTATTGTATTTTGACTATGATTTAGGTTATTGACTGCCTGTTCACCTAAGTATGTCACTTGGGTTTTATTACACTGGTTTTATTAAAAACTGATTTCTTAACAATAATCAAAAACACTGTTTTTGTATATTTTGATTATTTTTGGATTTCAGGGTAGACATAGCACACCTATGCCTTTACAACCTAAGTGTTATTCACAAGAAGAAATACTTTGACTCTGAACTTGAGCTTATGACATACATTAATGAAAACTGGGATAGATTGCACCCTGGAGAGGTATGTGATCTTAAAGCTGCTTGATACTTTTTCTAATTTTTTTTTAAAGACAATGAAGACACATGAACAAGTGAGACAACTAAACTTAAAAAATTTTTTTAAGTGTTCTGAAATAACTTTGGAATATCACAACTAGCCCTTTTACTGTGTTATGTTCCTTGTCTTGGGAAACTTACACATGGTGGAAATAAATTTAATTCTTCCATATTCCGAAGTAAGAATCACTGTAGTTAAAGACAGAATGGTTAGAAAAATTCTTTGTATTAGGTGTCTTAGGTATAATTTCTCTTCCTTTTTCAGTTTCTGTAGAAAATGTTAAAGATGTAACCAGTATTCTTTCTCTCTTACCTATCTCTAATGTCTACGAATGCTGGGATCCAGTCAGTAGTAGAATAATCAATTGCAGAGTGACTTCTGATGTCTCCTTTGCAAAGGGTTAGCTACCTGTGCTGGTACTACAAAGAGCTTTTGGAAAAGGAAAATAGAGCTGGATGTGGCGTAACATACCTGTAGTCCTAGCTGAGGGAGACTGAAGCTAGAGCATTGCTACAAACTGACGACCGATTGACGGCCAGTCTGCTACCAAGTGAGATCTTGTCTCAAAAAGAAAAAAGGGCTGTGCAGTGGTGGTCCCAGTCAGAGCACCACACATTCATAGCACACAGACATCCCCAGCAATTGTGCCTACTTTAAAACTTTTTGTAACTATGTCAGAAGATAACGATAGCTTTTTAAATTTTTATTTCTTTTGGATATAGCCTCATTGTATAACCCTAGCTTGTCTGGAACTTTCTGTGCAGACCAACTTGGCCTGAAACTTAGACAGTGATCTCTCTGCCTCCCAAGTGCTAACTTTCAGGTCATCATACCTGCTTAATAATTGATAGTTTTATGTTTTTTTTCCCCCATCTTTGTAACTATCATATGTAGCTAGTATAGTTTAAATTTGTTCTATGTTTTGAAATATTTTCTTTGGGGCAATAAAAACATTTAATATAACAATACTAAATTTGACATAATAGGAAAAGTTACTTTTAGTGTTTTTAGTTGAAGTGTATATTAGATTACTTCGGCGTCTAACAGAAGACACTAATAGATTCTGAACTCTGCTGATATCAGTTGTTTTTGATTCCTACTACGATTTCTAAATCTTTGATTTTTGAATAGCTCAATTTCTGTGAATTGTCGTCTTAAAATCTTAGACCACCAAGAATGACAGCAGGCTATAGGTAGTGCGGCCTTACTTTTGAGTAGAGAGAAAGGTGGAGGGAACTCAAGATACTGTGGGAGAAAGATGGCTGGTGATAATGGAGTGTAATGGATGTATATTTTTAAGTAAAAAGTCTTGCCGGGCAGTGCCTTTAATCCAGCACTCAGGAGGCAGAACCAGGTAGATTTCTGTGAGTTCGAGGCCAGCCTGGTCTACAGAGTGAGATCCAGGACAGGCACCAAAACTACACAGAGAAACCCTGTCTTGAAAAACCAAAAAAAAAAAAAAAAAAAAAAAAGTCTCTCTAACAGCAATATTTAGGACCTTAATTGCTATATATTAATATTGTATTGGTGTCAAAAACATAAATTGTTGTCAAAGAGTATGTTTTATTGAAGGAAGTGTTATATTTTAAATAGTAGCATTTACATTTGTATAGAAATAACACAAGCCTGCTGGGCAGTGGTGGTGCACGCCTTTAATCTTGGCACTTGGGAGGCAGAGGCAGGCGGATCTCTGTGAGTTCAAGGCCAGCCTGGTCTACAGAGCGAGATCTAGCACAGTCAAGGCTACACAGAGAAACCCTGCATGGAAAATAGTTAATAGTAAATAAACAAATATATACCAGAGGAGCCCTGCATGGAAAATAATTAACAGTAAATAAACAAATATACACCAGAGAAGCCCTGCATGGAAAATAAATAATAGTAAATAAACAAATATACACCTGAGAAGCCCTGTATGGAAAATAAATAAATAATCAAACAAATAAATAAATGCCAGAAGTGTTATCTGGGCATGTGATCGCATACCTATAATCTAAGTGCTCAGGTTGCCGATGCAGGAGTATCATAATTTCACTAGGCTATCTTGGGCTTATATACATATGGTAATATGTTATCGCAGAAACCAGCCCAACAGATTTCTGAGTTCAGGCTAGTCTGGTCTACAGAGCACGTTCCAGGACATCCAGGCCCTGTGTCCAAAAAACTAAAAATAGAAAAAGAAAAAAGGGAGGGGGGAAGCCCCTTATGACATAAGTAGTCCAATTCATACCATCATAGTTGTACTTTTACTTCGTAAAACACAGACCAAGGGCCTTTTACTCTCTTACATGAGTTAAAAGATATGGCCCTGTACAAAACAGAGTGTGCTATAGCAACTTAGATAAAATTTGAGAGAAACCATGGGGAACTGAAAGAATTGACTGCATTTTTCAAAAAGTTAAAAGAAATAGGTTTCAGAAAAAGGAAGTCAGTTTTCTTGGTAATTCTCAGCAAAACAGGAAGTTGATATTTCTTCTTTTTCCCCTCTATATAACAGCTCTGGCTGTTGCTCTGTAGATCAGACTGGCCACGAATCCACAGAGATCTGCCTGCCTCTGCCTCTGAGTGATGGGATTAGAGGTGTGCGCCACCACCGCCTGGCTTGTTCTGTGTGTTTTGAGACATGGTTTCTCTGTATGGCCCTGGCTTTCCTGCAACTTGCTCAGTAGACCAGGCTGGCCTTGAACTCAGAGATCTGCTTGTTTCTGCCTCAGGTGTGCGCCATCACTGCCCACCAGAAGTTAATTTTGAAGTTTTATAAAGCAGTAAAAAAAACCTTAAGGGAATAAATATTCTAAATACTGTTATTTCAGATATACAACATTGCTTGCTTTATCAAATGCTATAGACATGGTGTAGACAAATAATAATTGATTTCAGATAAGATACTGAAATTCGAATTAAAGTAATAGTTAAGTGGATTTGTAAGTGACTTGAAAAACAATAGAATTATTTTTGGAAATCCTGATGGAGCTTGTAAAAGAGGGCCAAAGTTCTGTCTTAGTCTTTGGAAAGGATGTCGGGATCAAGATAAAATATCTGGAAGTTTGAGCTGAAAAAAAAAAATTGGCACACAACTTTGATCATAGCATTTGGGAGGCAGAGGCAGGCAGAATACTGGGAGTTGGATTTCAGCCTGGTCTACAGAGAGAGTTCTAGGCTAGCCAGGGGTACATAGTGAATCTTTATCTCCAATAAAGTAAAATAAAGCTTGGCCTAGTGTTGTAGTGCTATATTCCCTGCTACTCAGGAGGCTATTGCAGCAGGATCACAAGTTCAAAGCCAGCCTAGGCAGTTTTGTGAGACTACCTCAAGGTAAGCTGAATATGGTTGTACACACCGATTGTTACAAGTTTGGGACCAGTTGGTCTATAAAGAAAACCCCTATCTTTCCCCACACTCCAAATTAAAAAAAAATTATAGGGGCCTGCAGATGTAGCTTAGCTGTTAGATTTCTTGACTAGTATACATGAGGCCCTGGGTTTGTCCAGCACCAGATAAAACCAGACACATGCCTGTAATCCAGTACTTAGGAGCTGCACACAGAAAGATGGCAAGTTGAAGGTCATCCTCAGCTACCTAGCAAGTTCAGCATCAGCCTGGGATTCTTGAACCTCCCTCTCAACAAAAGAAATAGGACACAGAATGCAGTTCAGTGATAAAGTGCTTGCCTATGTGTGTGAAGTTCTCGGTTTAATCTTCAGTACTGTACTGCAAAGGAGGGGTAGGTATGGGGGAGCATTTATGAAGATCTGCTTTTATTTTTATTATTTTATTTTATTTTTTTTGAGATAGGATCTTACTATGTATCTCTGGCTGCCCTGGACCTCACTGTGTAGACCACACTGGCCTCCAACTCACAGAGATCCACCTGCCTCTGCCTCTTGAGTGCTGGGATTAAAAGCGTGTGCCACTATACCTTGCTTTTTGCCTTTAAATTTAAGCACAATAATTTTATATATAAAATAAGGATTTTTGATTAGATAAAAGCTCATCTGATATGATTTCAGATTTGGGTGAGAAGAGGGGGAAACAGGAAGGAAGTAGATGGAATTAGCCAGATGGTTTATATGAAGTAATCACGTGATGAAACTATTAGAAATTTGAACCTGATCTCAAACATATATGAAAACTGCTTTCAGATATTTGCAGAGCTGTCTCGTAAAACGAGACAGAAGAGTTTTAGGGAGCTTTTGCCTAACTATAATGCTTATGACATATGAGGTTCAGTAAATGATTTAGCTTTTACCACTAGTAATATTGAGTGGGTACTGGGTCTCTTGTGGTCCTGATAAAAAGTTGAATTAGATCTAGGGCTTACTTATTTTCTTGAAAACTTCAAAGTCTGCTTACTTCATTCTTCCTTAAATAGAAATTCTGTGCCTGAGAGTGTACTTCAGAGGGTTGAGCTTGTGCTGTTTTTTGTTTTGTTTTGTTTTGTTTTGTTATTTTGAGACAAGGTCTCTCTCTGTAGACCAGACTGGCCTCGAACTTACACACATCTACCAGCCTCTACCTCCTGATTGGCTGAGATTAAAGGTGTGCACCACCAAACCCTGTGAACATGTGTTTTTGATAATGTGAGGCCCTATGTTCAATCCTCAAAACCTTCCCAAACTGTTACGGGTGTCTCAGATTGAGAGGACAGTCTGACAGTGAAGGAGCATGTAATTTACCTATGACAGCCAGCATTGACAACAAAGGTGTTGAAAGAATAACCACTTGAAGTCAGGTTCTGGTGCTTTTTCTAGCCAGGAGAATCTGAGTCGTTCATCTTCCTATGGCCTATGAACTGTGAGGTACTTGGCAGTTAGGATGTCCACACAAGATTTATCTTTTGAATATGATTGGTTTATTCACTCAAGTATTCCTTATAATACCATACTAATATAAAAGTTAAACAGACATCTCACTTAGTGGGAAACATTCAGGCAGGCAGAAAATGCTGTGCAGAGATCCGCTGGGGAATTTCCTCTGGTGAGGAAACTTTGCAGGCTTGACCCATGTCCCTGTGAAGTCTTTCAGTTGTGGCTGGCCGGGAGGATGTTACTGGTGGAGGTCCAGATGGTCCATGAGAGAATTACCCAGCGTCTAGTACTGACTGGTGGGCATGTGTGAGGTCAATAACAGTGCAGGAAGTTCAGTGAGCCACATCTCAGGAGCACTGCAGTGCAATCCTTGTGGGCACTTTTTAAAAGTGTTCTATCTAATGTGTGTCATGTGGGCCCCCGCCCCCGTTTCTCTCTGTAACAGCTCTGGCTGTCCTGGTGCTTGCTCTGTAGACCAGGCTGGCCTTGAACTCAGAGATCCACCTGCCTCTGCTTCCCAAGTGCTGTCATGTTTTGTTTTTTCTTTTTTTGTTTTTGTTTTTGTTTTTGTTTGTTTAAGACAGGGTTTCCCTGCGTAGTTTTGGTGCTTGTCCTGTATCTCGCTCTCTAGACCAGGCTGGCCTAGAACTCACAGAGATCCGCCTGGCTCTGCCTCCTGAGTGCTGGGATTAAAGGCGTGTGCCACCACTGCCTGGCTCAGTATACTTTTCTTTGCATCCTATAGCTCTGTCTAGCACTTGTATATTACTAATGAATGAAATTATAGTATGTTAAATTGTTTCTTAATACTTCACAGCTGGCAGACACACCCAAATCTGAAAGATATGAGCATGTTCTGGAGGCATTAAATGATTACAAGACCATGTAAGTGGATTTATTTTACATATCCCTATGAGGAAGATAGTGTAAAGAAAAGGGACATTAAGAATTTGGGGATTAGTGTATGGAAAAAGTACATACCATTCTAAATTTTTAATGTCCTAGCCTCTTTTGGTCAAAGTAAAGCAGGGTTTCTAGGAGGCTGGGAAGGAAATAGTAATACTTCTGAGAAGGGGTGGTGGGAAGCATGTCAATATTCGGAGGGGCTGGATTTAGTCTGTTTTCTTGAAGAGTCATTTTTCAGTAATAACTTACTCTGTGATGCAAAATAGTGAAGATAAAGTGAAATCTTGTTGGCTAGTGGGAATGCACAACGAAATGGAGGGTCTCTTTAAGATTGGTTATTGCTATTAGTCAGTTCCTGAAGAGTAGTAGTGTTGATGAATGATGATCTACTGATAAGATCTTATGTTCTTGTACAGACCACCCTCCTTTAAAATCAGCATGTCTGCATTTCTTGAAAATATTTTCCAAATGCCAAAGAAATTTTTATAAATGTATGTATGCAACTCCCACACAGTTACAGTGTATTATAAAAGTTTTGGTTTTGCCAAGTTGCTGTTTTGAACTTGACAGTTATTTTCTTATTAGATATGTTTTAATTACTTATAACTAGATGTTTAAATTAGCTTAAAAAAGTATAAGGTAATTTGAGTAGTTAATTGTACTGATAAAATATTGTTTGAATCAATTCTTAATTCTACCTTAAAGTATCAGAAATACATCTGTTACTGGTAGAAATGAGAGCTGCACATTCTTAAAGGTGCATAAAAGTGAAGAACATTTCAAACAACTGACTAATGGAGGTGTTTTTGGCCAGGAAGGCTGTGGTAGAGTTAAGGTACATGGAAATGTTTGGTTATAAAAATCTTAAGGACTAAAAGTAGGCCAGGGGAGAGTATGTTTTTCAGAGGCCTAAGCGTATAATAACACTTACAGGGTCTAAATTGCTTTCAACTTGATGTCTGGCCTTCTATATACTCATTTTATTTTCTGGGTCTTTAGAGATGGCCTCTTTTAAAAAGTTATTTCTGGTCAGATTTTGTGTGCTATAAATATACTCTGAAATAGAATTTATTGGCACTAAATACTTTATGAAGTTAGTTATTTAATTATTAATTTAGATGCAGGGTATTGATGTATGATCAGGCTGGCCCAAGGTCCTGGGTTCAGAGCCAGAAGCAGGATTATAAGGTCAAGCACTGAGGAGGTTGAGGCAGGAGAATCATGCATTCAAGGCCATTTCACCTTCATAATGAGACCCTGTCTCATAACAGGAGTAACCACAAAAACCTGAATTCAGGTAATCCTCCCAGCTTGGTTTCCCTTGTATTGGGACTGTAGGTGTCTGTTATCACACCTAATCCAGAAGCCATATTTGGAAGAAGGTGACCGTGAAACTTTTCTCTATGCTTGTCCTCTCCCTGACACCTGTGATAGCCTGTAGCCTGTAGATCAGAATCTGTAGCCTGCTCTGGGGTAGATAAGAATCAAGGAAATCAAGGGGAAAATACTTCTGTGGTATGGGTAGCCTTTTATTCATAAGGGCCTGTATCTGAAAGTTGTAAGTTAGGTCTTCCATGTATATGTGCAGTTTTAAAATTTTAGTAAATTTTTTTAAAAATTTAGGTTTATGTCTGGGAAAGAAATAAAGAAGAAGAAGCATTTGTTTGGGTTGCGAATTCGTGTTCCTCCTGTGCCACCAAATGTGGCTTTCAAAGCAGAGAAAGAACCCGAAGGAACATCTCATGAATTTAAAATTAAAGGCAGAAAGGCATCCAAACCTATGTCTGATTCAAGGTAAACGTTGATCTGTGGCGTAGTTCTCTCTTAGCTTATCTGTGACTGCATATGTGTGTTACATGGTCGCATTAGAGCATGTGAAAGTGGCCCAGTGACCTGGACTGATCCCCCAACTCCAAATCCACTTCATGATTTCCTTCTTAGACAAGGTAAGAAAGTGTGATGTTAGACATTTATTTATTTTAGGCTTTTGGCATTCAAAGAACAACAGTTGATTTAGAGACATAAAATGTTTACGTTTGTTGATGTGCTTTTACTCACTCATTCAGTACTTTCATCAGGTGCCTCACTTTCTAGTGCTGAAGATATAATGACAAGACACACTTTTCCCTTTTCCTTGATGGGGTTACACTGTAGTGAGGAAAGTATGTAATAAACAAGTAAAGTAATTGTTGATCATTCTGATGCCACTTAGAGTTAACACACTGTTTTAGACCCCGCCGGGTCAGCAGAGATGGGGACAGTGTGCTGAAAGAGGAGGTGTAAGGGAGGGCTGTGTAAGGTAAGATGGAGACTTAGAGTGATCTAACAGTGTGAAGAGTAAAGGGGCAAATACTCCAGGGTGCAGCACAGATGTGGAGGCCATGAGACATAGTCTAGAAATCCATAGAAAACTAGTGTGATATGAATGGGAACTAGAGAGTAAGGATTGGATATTTAAAAGATTGGGTTGGTGTTGACCATACAGCAACTTGTAGATGGGGATCCCCTGTTCCCACCAAACAATGGTTGCCCTTTAAATGTAAGCAGACTTAATTGTCCTTAAAACAATTATTTGGAAGGTAGTTCAGAGGTTAGAATAGAAGTAGGAAAAGATAAAGCCTCGTTTTGTCTGGATGAGATGCCTGCTTGGGCAGTGAAGTGGAGTGAATAGGTTTTGGGAGAATTGATGAGATTTGCTACTGAACTAAATTTATGAGAAAATAGGAGGAAGGATAAGTTAACAGATTCCAAATTTCCAGCTTGAGCAACCATGGATGCTGGTTTGTTACCAGGATAAGAAAGACCATGATGCTGAGGTGGTTGGAGCATTTCCTGTTTCTGTTCATTGAGTCGAGATTCTTGTGACACATACCTAAATGATATGTCGGTGACTTCTGTTTCTAAGGTCAGGATTGACGACATAAACTTAAAAGCTGATTTCTAAAGTTAGAATGAGTAAAATGATCTAGGGAACAAGTAGAGAGGAGAATGGGATTGCAGATGGTGTCTGGATTTAGAAATTTATAAGATTGGAAAGTATAAAATAAACAAAAGAGATGAGAACAGCATGACCAGCATGGTAGAAGGAAACCAGGAGCTTTGATGTGACGAAAATCAAAGGAAGCTAATTGTTTCAGTAATGATGGATAAATTAAATGACACTGGAAACTAGTAAAATGCAAGAGGGAAATGTTTACTGGATATTGTAACATGTTATTGGTGACCTTGACAAAAGTAGTATATTTAGAGTAGTAAAGATTGGACTGAGGTGAATGAAGTGTGACTGTCTCTGCACTTCCTGATTTATGTATAAAAAATATGCTTCTCCTGCATGTCAGGGACACTAACAGAGTCAGAATAATAATGAAGATAATAAAGAGAAGAGGAATAGAAGGGAATTGAGAATCCTGAATTAGGCAGAAAAGAATGGAGAGGAAACTGTCATCAAAGCTGAGACGTTTTACTGTGAAGTGAAGCCGACCAGTGGATTGGCAGTGAAGATGGGAACGGTAGTTGAACACGACGGCTGTTAGTAGTTGGGAAGTGATCTGAATCCATTTGTGTACCAAGAATGACCTGGTGGACAAGAAAAGATGAGTGTAGCACAGAGTGAACCTAACCTCTTTGAGAAACCAAAGGGAAGGGTTCTATTGCCTCAGCCTGAGAATAGCTTTTGATAGCAGACGAAGCATCTTTCTGATGAAATGGCTTGAAAAAAAAAAAACAAAATATGGGTATAGATAGGATTGTAGAAATTATAGGATAAAGTTATTGGCTGGGAGTCTATTTTCTCAAGGAAATGTGAGGTGTAAGATTTCTTGAAAGAGCTATATGCAGAGGGAAGTGTGGAATAGTTATGCTGGAGAGTAAGAAAATGTCTTTACAAAACATTGGCCATACCTTACAGCTATTTTAAGGTTTTAATAGAGTACATACTACTATATGGTTTCATTTAAAAAGGAAATGCTTATTCCTACCATTTTCTAATTTTATCTAATCCTTTACTATCATTTGCCATTATAGATTAGAAAAAAAGAATCCCACAAACATCACATGGCTATGATGATATTAGTAGGATGCTTCGTCTGTGGCAGTTCTCAGATTACCTCATGCTACTAAGAAGGGCTCAGCTTCCTTCAAAGCATCCTGCCTTCCTTCTGGGCCCTGTGTGTACTCTGGTCCTCTTAAGGCTGAGTGCATTATTACTTTTAGTTCAGTGGTCCTCTTTACACTGTCTTTAGATTATCTTGTGAAAGTGTGCATTCCATCCATCCTTGACGTCTGGTCCTACTTCTCTTCCCTGATGTCATCCTCCACCTGCCTCCACCTGCGTCTCTCCTGGTTTATCTTCTTTCCGTCTACTGTAGCAGTGTTGCTTTTCTGTTTCCTTGTATTTCTGATGCTGTCCGTGTGACACTGTATGGATTTGTACCCTGTGTCCCTCCTGTGTCCTTCCTGTGGCAGCCGTCGTTGACGGCGTCTGTGGTCTGCTTGCTGCTGTTTGCACCTTTGTTCTCCTCCTCCTTCAGAGTAGTCTTGGCTTTTGGACTTTCCCTCTTGGTATTGCTTGGTACTTAGCTTTATGCTTTGAGAATGATTTTCTCGTCTGCTGTTTGACCTGTCAGTGGCCCTGTCCCCAGTATGGAAGCTTTTGTTTCTTGTTTATGTTCTGCTGCCTTTGGCTTGATCCTGTTTGTGATGGTGTCACTCAAGAGTTTGTGTGTCACATATGAGATATTATGTATGTGACTCTATATTTAAAGATGAACTGAACTTTTGATAGATACTGAAATTTTAATACTGGTATTTTCACAAGACTAATTTTGTAGTCATTTTTAGTAGTAAAATTTTAAAAAAATCTAGCCAATTATGGCTCTCTGGTGATTCATTATTTTTAAAATCTTGACGTGATAAGCATATATTAGAGTTATAGTAAAGAGAACACTTTCATGTAATTAAAGTTATTTAATTAGCTGTGTAAAGCCACTGTCCTTTTTACTTTATGCAAAGATTAAATACAAACTGGCTTTCTGTTTCAGGGATGTAAGCAATGGGATAGAACAAAGAGGAAAGAAGAAACCTGTAGGCCGCCCTCCTGGCCCATATACAAGAAAAATGATTCAGAAAACTGCTGAGCCACATTTGGTAAGAGGGTTGTTTGTGAATGTTCTCAGTAAAGGCCTGTGTAACTATTGAGTATTTTATTCCAGTTACAGCAGAACTGTTCTTTTAGTATGTTGTTTTTCTTTCTTTCTTTAATTTTTTTTTTTTTTTTGGTAATTTTCCAGGATAAGGAATCAGTTTCAGAGAATTCTGCGTTGGATTTACCTTGTTCTATAGGGTAAATAGTTAATTTTTTTCTTTCCTAGGAATTTTCTTTGTGAGGGAATTAGTATTTCTATTGTTATGTAATATAGTTGTTATACCATTTAAATTCTTTTGTCTCAGGAGAACTGAGGGAATTGCACATTCATCCAGTACCTCAGATGTGGACCTCACGGGTGCTTCCAGTGCAAAAGAAACTACCTCATCTAGCATTTCCAGGCATTATGGGTAGGTATTTTATGTTCCTACTCTGGTTTTATTCTTTTTCTTTTTTTCTTTTTTCTTTTTTGTTTGTTTGTTTCGAGACAGGGTTTCTCTGTGTAGTTTTGGTCCCTGTCCTGGGTCTCGCTCTGTAGACCAGGCTGGCCTCGACCTCACAGAGATCCACCTGGCTCTGCCTCCCGAGTGCTGGGATTAAAGGCGTGTACCACCAACGCCCAGCCCTACTCTGATTTTTTAAATTTATTTTATTTATTTTTTTCGAGGCAGGTATAGAACTTGCTCTGTAGACCAGGCTGGCCTTAGACTCAGAGATTGGAACTGCCTGCCTCTGCCTTGAATGCTGGGATTAAAAGTATGTGCCACCACTGCCTGGCTTAGGTTTTTGTTTTCTTTCTTTCTTTTTTTAAAAATTTTTAATAAAATTATTATTATTATTAAGTATAGTGAGGGATTTTTCGGCGGGGGGGTAGAGGGTGACTTACAGGACCGTAGGTGACTTAAAGGCCACTGTGTCACTGTGGAGCACAGCTGATACTCATCAAGCTGCGTCCGGCATAACGTGTAGACAGCTCCGAAAGAGCCCCTCCCCGTGAGTTTTCACTGTTTTTATAACTAGGGAGGAGGCTTGTGAGTCTTGTAACTTTCTTTCTTTGTGAGAGAAGTTTTCTTCTGTAACAGTTCCTCTGGAACTTGCTTTGTAGACCAGACTGGCTTTGAACTCACAGATATCAGTCTCACTCTGCCTCCTGAGTGAGTCTTGTAACTTTGCTTTCTCAGTCTTGTAAGTTACCTAAGAGTTTCCCTGCTTACTTTTTTTAAAAACAGTTTACTTGTTCTTCCAAAATAAAAACTACAGATGCGCCAGGCGGTGGTGGCACATACCTTTAATCCCAGCACTCGGGAGGCAGAGGCAGGTGGATCTCTGTGAGTTCGAGGCCAGCCTGGTCTACAGAGTGAGATCCAGGACAGACAAGACTACACAGAGAAACCCTGTCTTGATCCCCCACCCCCAAATACACACACACACACGCACACGCACGCACACACACACACACACCCTTCTTTACTTTTCAACAAGTCCTACATTTTATCTATTTATATATCCCACTGCATTTCATTAGGATTGCCTGCATGAGTGGGTAGGTAATGCATTGCCTTGAGCAAGGGCATACGTTGTTTTTTTTTTTTTTTTTTTTTTTTTTTTTTTTTTGAGAGTGGATTTCTCTTTGTAGCCCTGATTTCCTTTCAGATTCTTTCTTTGTATAATGATGATTGAATACCTTAGCAGTTGATATTGATTTAAGTGAACCTTGAGGTTTTTGAGGAGTAGTGTTGTTAATCATCTGAATATTTTTGCTTTTAGAATACAAACACTACTTTTTTTTATTGAGTTTTTTCCCCTTTGCCCTGGAGAGATGGCTCAGTGGTTTAAAAGTGTTTAGAGTGGACCCCATTGGTTCCCAGCACCCACATCTGCCAGTTTACAACCTTCTTCTGGCCTTCCTGGGCATCTCTGTGTATGTGGCATTCATTACAGACAGACAGGCAGACAGACAAAGACATAGACACAGACACAGACACACACACATACACACATACACACACACACACACACACACACACACACACACACACACACACTAAAATTATTCTTAAAACATTTTTTTTTCTTGCATGAGGTCCTAGATTCAGTCCCTAATAATGGACAGACACACACATGGACATACATACACACAAACACTCTCTCCCTCCATTTATTTTGGATATGGATATGCACAAGCATGTGTGGGTAGAGGTCATAAAGTAGTTGGTGCTCTCCTTTCATCTTGTTGGTTCTGGGGGTCGAATTCAGGTTGTCAGTTTTGTAGCAGGTGCCTTTATTCACTCAGCCATCTTGAGGACCCCTACATTAAATGCTTTGCTTTTCAACCCAGAACTTGAAACTCGTGGCAATCCTCTTGCCTCAAACTACTGAATACCAAGATTATAGGTGTGTACCAAATTTGTCAAAGAATATGTGGACTGGCCATTATGCAAAAGCTGTACACTTTTCTGTTAAAGCTAACCCCAACCCCCTACCCCTCCCTTTTTTGGAGACAGGTCTCCATGTAGCTCTGGCTGTCCTGGAACTCACTGTGTAGAGCAGGCTGGCCTCACAGAGATCTGCCTGCCTCTGCCTCCAGAGTTCTGGGTCTAAAAGTGTGTGCCTTGCTTTAGGAATTTTTTTTATATTTTAAATGTCTGAATCAATCACAGCCTTTTGCCAGGGCAAAGATTTTAAACTCCGGGCTAGAAAAACAACTTTTCTTTTCCCCACCTTAGATTATCTGACTCTAGAAAAAGAACTCGCACAGGAAGAGCTTGGCCTGCTGCAATACCACATCTGCGGAGAAGAAGAGGTCGCCTTCCAAGAAGAGCACTCCAGATTCAGAACTCAGAAGTTGTAAAAGATGATGAAGGCAAAGAAGAATACCAGTTTGAAGAACTTAACACAGAAATCCTGAATAACTTAGCCGATCAGGAGCTGCAACTCAATCACCTGAAAAACTCCATCACTAGTTATTTTGGTGCTGCAGGTAGAATAGCATGTGGTGAAAAATACCGAGTTTTGGCTCGCCGGGTGACGCTTGATGGGAAGGTGCAGTACCTTGTGGAATGGGAAGGAGCAACTGCATCCTGACTGTAGGACCGAACATTATGTTCACTGCACTCATTTTCTCTTGGTACAGTTTAAAGTCCTAAAGAGTGTGGGTTTTATTATCTTTCTTAAAAAAAACAAACAAACAGAAAACACAAAAAAAAATCACAAAGGAGATGATACTAGCCTTAACGTGTACTTGTCAATGTTGCGGATGTTGTCATAAAAAGATATCTTTTAAAAATCAGAGGAGAGACTTAATTTTTTTAAATCTTAAGATTTGTAGAATGTTTCTAGGATAGGATATTAAACCTGATTCAAACCCATGCATGGTGTTAGATACTTTTTCTAATTATTCCATTGAGTCCATTTTTGTGATTAGTGATTACCAGAGCAAACAGATCATGTAGATAGCACAAGTATTTGGAGAAACATTGTGTGTTTTGTTACCAAAATGTTGGAAAAATTTATTTCATACCCTTTAGATTTCATGAAGTGCAGTGTATATAATGTCTACTGAAAGACTGTAAAATATGAAATTTCTTTCAAGCAAAGTGTAAAAAATATATTGAGCCTGTAAATTGCTCTGTGACTAGACTTCATCGTCGTCTTAATATATTCTCTGCATGTACATGTGTACACATACGTGTGTACATGTGTGTGTGATTATGTGACCTATGCAATACAAATTATGGGAGTGGGCAGCTTTGGAGTATATATCCCATAATTATTTCTTCAGGAATAGTTGCAGTATTTACACAGCAGCATTTCTTCTCAGGCTTTTATTGGGTGCTGTTGCTTGCTATGTATGAAGAGAAATGTGTCAAACAAGTTTAGTGTGTACTGAAGAAGGGTGTGAACAACAGTGTTCATGGGCTTTTAGAATGCTTTTCAGTCCTTGTAACTCAGCTGTTAAATACCTAAAACAAATTCAAGTGATATCTACATTATCCTATTAGAAGTGACATTTTCAATTTATCGTGGCACATTATGATTGTAAATGTCTCAGTTTTAACAGTAAGTCTGTAGGAGCTCGGTGAAGACTCCTGAAATGTCTGTAGTAATTGTTAGTCATGTTTGAATAAGCGTAGTATGAACAAAGTATTTTATTGCACAGGGTTAACAAACAGTATGTTGCTAGCTGAGGCTAACTGCTGTTTTATTACAACATTACCTCTTGTTTTTATAAAATGTACCAAGATTTAAATTGATATTTTTATTTTACATGTTAAAAAAAGTTTCTTTTATCACATGTTAGAGTTGTCTTCTGTTCTTTTTGTTTTGTTTTGTTTTGTTTTCTTTCTTAGCCAAAGAGTAAACAGAAAAATATTGTTTAGGTAGCTCTTCATTTTACTTTTTAAACCATTGGTGGATTTTAGACAAAAAATTGGGGAAGTTTCTGCCAAAATGAAAAATCTGTGAAGTGTATTGATGACAGAATGGTAAAACTGTGGGTTAGTGCTTATTTATTCCATTAATTGATTATTTGACTGTTTTTAAAGAAACATGCTTTATTTCTTTAAGCATCTTCAAAAGATGACTTTTCTTGTCACATTATAGCCAAAAGCAGCAGAGAACTTCATGGTCCTGCATTTGGTTCCTGGTTGACCCAGGTATAAATGAGCTTTACAAAGTGCAAATTACAAACTGTCACTTCTGTTCACCTCCACCAAAACTTGATTTCCCCTAGCTATTAATTTAAAGTTGCCTTTCCTGCAGCTGCAATATTTTGAATAACACACAGAGATTGTGTTGATTTTTGAATGTTTGTTTATATCTAGGGGTAATGCAAAATGTAATTCCCGTGTATCCTTATTCACTCTAGCTGTACCATATTTCATTTCCCCAAAATCCTTTAATTCTAACTGAACACCAGCAGTATTTTTAGTAGCTCTTTGAGATACTCAGAAGACAATTTATCAAGCTGAACTGTCTTTAGACGTAATTATTGTGAATGTCTGTTTTCTTTTATCATGGTGGTTCACATGGCTCTGATGTTCAGTTTGTATTTTTGAAATTGCTTTACTTAGAATTAAAACAGACCAACATTAAATGTGTGTATTTTTTAAAGAGCTAATGAGTTTTTCTTCTGTATTTGCTTGAAAATACACACTGGTGCAGTAGTAAACTGCTTTTATTTATCTAGGGAGAGAAGGATTTTCTAATTCTACTTTTACTTACTTGAGCTAATCTTTAAAGACCTTTGCTTTCATTTCCTTTGCCCCTATAATAACATTAATAAATACTGTGTTTTCATCTTAAATGATCTTTTTAAAAAGGTTATTTAGGCAGCTTGCATCGAGCTTTGTATTTGAAAGACAGTATGTCTCTTTCCTACCCTGTTCCAAATATCAGAGGATTTCAGACCTCACAGCTGTTTCTTCCACATAGGTGTTGTGGTACATGTAAAAATATTTACCATTTTTGCTAAAATGTTTTGTCCCTAAACTACAGATTGAAAAGTTGTAAAAATAATATACCTTCCTTTCTTTTTCTTTTTAAGCATTTAAGTGAAAAACAAAAGAGCAAGCAAGCTGTAGATCTTGGCAGCTGGTGGAATAGGCAGACATGAAGATCGGACAAGCCATCCTTTTGAGTTAGGCTCCAGCATGTTCAGCAAGCGGCTACAAAGCAGAAGTGGAGATTTTAGAAAAAGCGTCATGAAAGTATGCCCAGGTTTTTGAAGAAGGTAGAAGAAAAAGAAAAGACTGACTCAGAAGAGCAGGCAGACTTAAGAGAGACTTGGTAGCAGCTCCGGAAGAGACTGTAATAGGCCTTATTTTAATCTCTCTCCTTTTTAATTTAAGACATTTTGTAAGATCCTGGTACTATATGATAAACAAATTCTTATCAGAACTATAAATTCTCAATGCTTGTCTTAAACTTCTGAGCTCAGGCAGTCTTCTGTTCTCTGAAGGTGCTGAGGTTACGAGTTTGTATAACGCCAAGCCAGTCTGTAAGTTCTAATATAATGGAAGTCAGAACTTGCCAGGAAGATGTTTAGTGGAAGTTTATTGTGTGTGTGTGAGTGAGTTGAGGTTGTCCCATCTTCATTTTTTGTTGACAGATTAATGTCCAAGTATTTGTATTTAGTTTGTTTTCTGGATTTATTTAGATTCCTGTATATCAGTGTTGGGGATAAAATTGTTTTGGATTACTTTATTGTGTTCTTCTTAGGCACTATTAAATATTGGTTGGAATATGTTCTGGCTTAAAACAGTTACTAGAGTTTGAAAGAGGTTGTTTTATGGCTAAGGAAGATACCCATGCAATAGTGGCAGTTAGCCACTCCCCCAGGCCCTCTCTATGGAGAAATTTTCTTTCTTAATTATATTTGAATACAAAACTCCAAAAGTCCCATTCAGTTTTTCTTAAGGCATTTGATATGTCATAGTCTTTGCTCAGGAAAATAAAAACTTAACAGTTAAATGTAAAGTAAGAACTTGATCTAATCATGGGTGTTTTTCTAATTGTTAATTAGGGAGTCGAGATGTGTGATACATTCTGACATGGGAGAAACTTTGTAAGCAAACCAATTGAATCTCTTAAGGTAAATGGGATTACATAAAAATGTTTGTCAGTTATATATACCAGTGTCTCAGATTAATAGCTACATGAAATGTTAATTTTCTTTATTTAAAATTAAAGTAAGCTCAGTGTGCTGGTGAATGCCAGTATCTCTCACTATTTGAGAGGCTGAGATAGGAAGATTAAGATTTGGTACACCTTTAATCCCAGCACTTAGGAGGCAGAGGCAGGTGGATCTCTGAGTTCAAGGCCAGCCTGTGCTACAAAGTGAGTTCCTGGATAGCCAGGGCTACACAGAGATACCCTATCTTGGAAACAAACAAAAAAACCCAAAAAACAAACAAACAAACAAACAAAAAATTGGAGGCCAGCCTGGGCTACATACATACTGAGAATCTGTCTAAATTAATTGAAAATTTAAAATGAATAAGATTACAAATAAACAAGATCACTGCCCATTTGTCCCTGGCAGAATCTTCTTTGTTAGCCCACTCCCCTTGTTACATTTTCTGTTTCTGGAGATGTGTGTAAAAATTGGATTCTTAGTAATTTTTTTTTCTTTCTAGGAATGTATTTTGTCATTTAAATGATTTCCCATTGGTTCTAAAACAAGCATATAAAACCTTCACAGGTGATAGATTATGTAGTTTTGGATAAGACAAGTATCCTGTTCAACATTCCTGGTGTATCCATGTGTCAACAAGAGGCCTGTGATGTTTTACTAGCACTTGTGTCCTGTTTCTCATGCTCAGTTACCCCTTGCCCCCACTGTAGGACGTGCCTTCCTCCCGGGGCTGATGACCCCGAATGTACAGAAATCGGTATCTGGAGAGAGACCAGTAATTAGAGCCCTAGGTAACGTTTTACTCAACTGAATCTGACAAAAAAAGAAAAAAAAATTTTTTTTAACATCGTATATATATATATTTCTTAATGTATCTGGGAGGCAGTATTCTTCATGGCATCAGTATTCTTCATGGGAAATGCCTCCTTCCTCACAGAGGTCTATAGTCATACCAGAAACGTTGAATGTGAAGTTGGAAATCCTCGCTGTCTAGTCCTCCTTTTGGGGACCAGGCTGTTTCCATGCCCTGCCTCTCCAAAGCCCACATTCTATGATTTTGCCAGTAAATTGCATTTTCTTTTAAATAATCTTTTTACTATAAAAATATGAGTTGGAATTTGTAAGTTTCTAGAAAGAAAATTGAAAAGTTTGATTCTATCACTGAAATGGGGGTTTGTGTTTCCTGTCTTTTTTCTTTGTTTCTTCAGCAGGTTGCTTCTCATGCTCTTCTCCCACTAACAGCCAAGTCCTTCCCCACAGTAGCACAGCAGCACCTACCGTTTCCTGATTTCTTTTTTTTTTCTTCTTTCTTTTTTTTCTTTTTCTCTCTTTTTTTTCTGTTGTTGTTTTTTTTTTGTTTTTGTTTTTATTTGTGTGTGTGTGTGTGTGTGTGTGTGTGTGTGTGTGTGTGTGTGTGTGTGTGTTTGTGGCAGGGTTTCTCTGTGTAGCTTTGGAGCTTGTCCTGGAATCACTCTGTAGACCAGGCTGGCCCTCAACTCCCAGAGATCCACCTGTCTCTGCTTCCTGAGTGCTGGGATTAAAGGCGTGAACCTCTACCACCTGGCCTTGTTGTTATTTGAAACTGGAAAATATTTTCTCTGTAGAAAATAGTAAAAATGAGAAAAAAAAAAAAAAAAAGCCGGGCGGTGGTGGTGGTGGTGGTGGTAGTGATGACACATGCCTTTAATCCCAGCACTTGGGAGGCAGAGGCAGGCGGATCTTTGTGAGTTCGAGACCAGCCTGGGTTACAGAGTAAGTTCCAGGAAAGGCGCAAAGCTACACAGAGAGACCCTGTTTGGGAAAAAAAAAAAGAACGGAAAAGAAATAAAAAGCTGCAAACATTTAAAAAATAAACAATTATTTAGAAAAAAAAAAAGAAAATAGTAAAAATGATAACATTTCCCAATAAGCCCTTTTAAGCCAAATAGTAGCTGAATTATACATATAAATATTGATTAGATTCTGGGATTCAGAAGAAACCTATCTTCATCTATTCAGAGAGCTGTGTTTTACTTGAGTTGTGTAAGTGAGATTCCTATTCATCTTCCCCTTCACTGTTTGATTTACGGCAGACATTTGAAAAACATTTTTTTTTATTCTGTAGTGTTTAGTTAGATTTTTCTCAGGCCTCATGTGAATGGCATTTTTATGGAGTTTGTAGAATGTACTCAATGTGTATAAGGTCAGTGATGTGAAACTAGCACAATAATGTCTCTTCTGAAGGATTGAGTGCTCAGTCTTTAAAACATTTGAAAGACGTTCTGTACATGCCTGTGGCCTCCTGTGTAATGGTCTTTTAAAAATATTTATTCATTATGTGTACAGTATTTTGTCCGCATACATGCCTATAGGGCAGAAGAGGGCACCAGATCGAACTATGGATGGTTCTGAACCACCATGTGGGTGCTGGGAACCGAACTCAGAACCTCTGGAAGAGAAGACACAGTGCTCCTAACCGCTGAGCCATCTCTCCAGGCCCCAACCCCCCCACCCCCCCCCCACCCCCGACAAAGTTTCTCTGTGTAACCGTCCTGGCTGTCCTGGAACTCACTGTATAGACCAGGCTGGCCTGGAACTCACAGAAACCCACCTGCCTCTGCCTCCCAGTGCTGAGCCACCACTGCCTGGCTTAGTTTGAAAATTTGTTAAACCACTTTATTAGCTTTTTCTTCAAGATTGACGTGTACGGCAGTGCCTGCATGAATACATGTGCACCACTTGGGTACAGGTGCACAAGAGGTCTGAAGAGGTGATCTGATTCTCTGAAAATGGTTACATGCAGTCATGAGATGTGTGTGGTGGTGAGAACTGAACCCGGGTCAACTTCTGAGCCATCTCTCCAACCCCAAACCTAAAATATCACTGTAGGTAAGTTCTTTGAGGAGTCTTTTCGGTCATTAAGACTCAGGTTTGATTTCTATATTCCCTTCTTGGTTACTTCCAGATTTCAAGATGATGTAATAAGTCTGTAGTGGGATAATGTCCGGTTTATTACTTTATAAACTCACTGTCTCTGCCTCTCCCTGCTTTCTTTCATTAGGGTCTTAGTGTAGTTCATGTCTGCCATGAAGTTGCTTTGTAGTTGAAGATGGTCATGAACTTCTGATTCTCTTGCTTCTACCCCTTGGCTGCTAGGATTACACTATGCTCGCCTCCTTCCTTCCTTCCTTCCTTCCTTCCTTCCTTCCTTCCTTCC
>CABHPR010149418.1:0-11939 GCA_902168415.1 Peromyscus melanophrys | reverse complement strand
CTTCCTTCCTTCCTTCCTCCTTTCTTTTTTTGGTTTTTCGAGACAGGGTTTCTCTGTGTAACCGTCCTAGCTGTCATGGAACCAACTCACTCTGTAGCTCAGGCTGGGCTCGAGCTCACAGAGATCCAACTGCCTCTGTCTCCTGAGTACTGGGATCAAAGGCATGCGCCACCACTGCCTGGCCCATTTAGTTTTTATTTCAAATTATATATATGTGTGTGGGGGTATGCACATGTGAGTTGGAGATGCATGTGGACGCAGCCTTGCATGGGTGTTGGGAACTAAACTGGGAGCTTTAGCAAGGGCAGTGCCTACTCTTAACCTCTGTTTTGATATTCTTGTAAGTCATAGTTTTTGTTGTTTTAGACAGTCTTTCTTGTAGTCATGCTGGTCTGAGTTCCTGATCTTCCTCCTTGCTTGGACTGCTCAAGGGCTGGGATTATGTGCATGCACTACTGTGCCTAGCTCATGGTTGGTTCTTAAGCAACTTCTAAACCAGCTAAAAAAAATTAAGAATGCCTTCTTATTTGATTTCATGCTTTTTATGAAAACATTTTTACTGGGCTTGGTGGCACATGTCTTTAATCCAAGCTTAAGGAGGCAGATGCAGGCAAGGTCTCTTTGAGTTTGAGCTGAGTTCCAGAGTAGTCAGACCTACACAGTGAGACACTTGTCTCAATAAATAAATAATAAATACAATTAAAAGTAAAAACACCTTCTGGAGCTGTAGAGATGACTCCGTGGGCACAGTGCTTGGTGTATAGCATTTGGACCCAAACTTGGAGCTCTAACACCTACATAGAGCTAGGAAGGGCAGTGCATACCAATAATCCCAGCTCTGAGGGGTGGAGACAGAGTATTCTGTGGGCTTACTAGCCAGTCTTGCCAAAATGATGAGCTGCACGGTCAGTGAGTGAAAAAAAAAAAAAGGTGAAATCAGTAAAGAAAGGTACCTAATGTTGACCTCTGGTCTCCAGACCCCATTTTTGGCTTATTAAGTTTTCCCATCTGCTGTGAAGTTATGAACATTACTGTGTTGCTGTATATAATGATCCTTACAGAGATCTAGATGTGGGTAGGGATTCATATACTCATAACCCAGTCTAGGTGATTGCTGCTCTTTGAAAATTATTTATTTTTCCTTTATTTATTTTTGGGTTTTCAAGACAAGGTTTCTCTGTGTGGCCCGGCCTGTCCTGGAATTCCCTCTGTAGACCAGTGTGAATTCAGAGTTAGAGAGTGCCTCTGACCCCCAAGTGCAGCGATTTAAGGCATGGGCCTCCTCCACCCGCCTGTGATTGCTGTTGTATGTGCCATCTTTACAGTCCACTGAACCTCATTTTAACAACAGTTTTGCATTAGGCTCCCAAAATTTAAGAAAGGAGATGACTTTCTCTTACTTGTTCACTAAAGATTATTTTCATTTTGTTTTTCTTGATTCTTTATGGAATAGAGGTTTTTGGAAGTCTGACTAATGTAGGGGAGAGCAACTTGATTTGTTTTGTAACTCTAATCTTTCTTGACCTTTTTTCCTTTTTTGTTTTTTGAGACAGGGTTTCTCTGTGAAGCAGTCCTGGCTGTCCTGAAATTCACTCTGTAGACCAGGTTGCCTCGAACTTAAAGGGATCCAACTGCCTCTGCCTGCTGAGTGCTGGGATTAAAGGCCACTGCCCAGCTCTTGACTTTTTTTTTTTTTTTTTTTGGTTTTCCGAGACAGGGTTTCTCTGTGTAGCTTTGGAACCTGTCCTAGAACTAACTGTGTAGCCCAGGCTGGCCTCAAACTCAGAGATCCGCCTGCCTCTGCCTCCCGAGTGCTGCTGGGATTAAAGGCGTGTGCCACCAACGCCTGGCTATTTTTTTTATTTTTTAAATTTTAAACAGGATTTCACTTTGTAGTCCTAGCTGTCCTGAAACTTGGTCTGTACACTAGGCTCTCCTTGAACTTAGAGAATCGCCTGCCTCATATTGGGATTAAAGGTATGTGCCACCACGCCAAGTTGAAATATTTTTTTAAACTTCAAAACTTTAAAAAATATTTTTAGTTTTAATTCTATGTATATATTTGTGTGGAGGTTTGTGTGTCGAATGTAGTTTTGTTGGATGCCTAAAGAGGGTGTTGAATCCTCTAGAGTTGGAGTTTGTAAACTATATGTGCTCTTAACCATTGAGGTATCTACAGCTTCAAAACAATTGTTTTTGAAATAGGATGTCTATGTAGCCCTTGCTGTCCTGGAACTCACCGTGTAGACTAGGCTGGCCTTGAATTTACATCCATCCACTGTGGTGATATATTGATATGTCCTCTAATATACTGTGCACCCTAATAAACCTATCTGGGGATCAGAGACAGCCAGCCACTAACTAGATTAGACATAAAGGCCAGGCAGTGTTGGCACACACCCTTAATCCTATCACTCTGGGGAACAGAGCTAGGTGTGGTGGCATATACCTTTAATCCCATCACTTGAGATCTCATGTCTTGCTTGGGAAGGACACATGCCTTTAATCCCAGAAAGTGATGGCAGGAAGCAGAAAGGCATATAAGGCCTGAGGACCAGGAACTAGAGGCTTTGAGCAGCAGTTCAGCTGATATCCATTCCGGTGAGGACTCAGAGGCTTTCAGTCTGAGGAAACAGGATTGGCCGTGGCGTTGGCAAGGTGAGGTTGGCTGTGGCTTGTTCTGTCTCTCTGACCTTTCAGAATTTACCCCAATATCTGGCACTGGGTTTTTTTTTTATTATAAGACTGTATAATTTTCATGTTACAATCCACTTGCTTTTGCCTTCCTAGTGCTGGAATTAAAGCCATGCACCAGCATCTCCTCATGGTTTCACTTCATTCATTCATTCATTCATTTTGGAGACAGGGTTTCTCTGTGTAGTCCTGGCTGACCTGGATCTTGCTCTGTAGACCTGGTAGGCCTTGAACTCAAAAGATTTGCCTGCCACTGCTTCCTGATTAAAGGCATCTGTCTGCCACCACTGCCCAGTGGTTTTTACATCTCTTAAAAGTTTATATTTGGTGGCTGCAGAGATTGTTCAATAAGACACACATTAAACATAAATTCTGAGGAACAAAACCATCAATTTATCTGGCAGTTGTACTCGTGATGGCCTCCTCTGGGGCTCCGAGCGGCATCAGTGTTTGCAGGGCTTATAGTTTCTGGGTGCAGTGGCAGCGCAGCCCCTTCGTCTAATGTCATTTCAACTTCCATCATCATCTTTACATTGCCTCTTTTTGAAGTCTTCCTGTCCTTTCACCTATGAGGATAAAACTGTTTGTCAAAGTAAGTTCTCATAGGATTTTAGATGAGGTGTTTGTAGTACTAAAGCTGAATAACAGAAAATTGGTTTGTATGGATAGAGTTGTTGCTATGGAATTGGTATGAAGGAGGAGTTTGGAAAAGTTTAGAGAACAAACTAAAATAAAAAGGCCTAGTATGCTACAAACAAGGCTTAATGGAAACTTTTTTGGGGGACTCAGAAGATAAGAATACTGTTAAGAGTGAGGACAGAAAACCCAGTTTTGAAGTTTCAGTTGAACACAAGTGTTATACTGGCTCCTCTTGTTATACCATAGTAGAGAATTTGCTGGTGTTCTGTGTGTGTGCAAGTGTGTTCACTCAGAGACATTGTGGGTGTGTGCCTACATGTGTGGAGGCCATAGATTGACTTTGGGTTGTTTTCTATCTTTATTGAAGTAGGGTTTATTGCTCTTCTAGAGCTCACCAATTCAGCTTGTCCAGCAAGTTTTTTGGGGGGGCTCTTGTCTTTGTCTCCTGGGTGCTGGGATTACATGTGCGTTACCACACTTAGCCTGGCTTTTTGTGTAGATCCTAGGAATCCAAACTCTGATGGTCCTGCATTTGCAGTGAATTATTTACCCAATGGGACATTTCTTCAGACCCAAATTGCATGCATTTTATCCATGACCTGTGACTTTGTGGAAGGCTGAGAACAAAAGTGACAAAGGGGAATTCCTTCCTTCCTTCCTTCCTTCCTTCTTTCTTTCTTTCTTTTTTTTTTTCAAGACAGGGTTTCTCTGTATAGCTTTGTGCCTTTCCTGGAACTCACTCTGTTGTTGTTATTGTTGTTTGTTTTTTCCGAGACAGGGTTTCTCTGTGAGTTTTGGTGCCTGTCCTGTATCTCGCACTGTACACCAGGCTGGCCTCGAACTCACAAAGATCCGCCTACCTCTGTCTCCCAAGTGCTGGGATTTAAGGCATGTGTCACCACTGCCCAGCATCTTATTGGTTCCTGTTAGCCATAATTTTAAGGAAAATTGGGATTAAAAGGCAAAAGATCTGGAAACCTGGAAGAAACCAATCAAGGGAGCAGTAATAGGACCTGCTCTAGATTCTGTTTTGAAATCTTTTACTTACTTAGATCATGTCTGTTGGATGAATATCAAGGTATCCTTATGCCTCTAGTCAGTCAAGAAGCATCAAGTACGTAGACTTGTCACACATCCACTCTCTTAACAGACGTTCCTACCAGTGGAGGTGTTTTGTTTTGTTTTGGTCCTTTTTCAAGGTATCATGACATTATGGATGCCAGGCTGGTCTTGAACTCTTAAAGATACATTTGCCTCTGTCTCCTGAGATTAAAGGTGTGCACCACTACACTGGCCTCTTGTATACATTTAATATAAACATATGCTTTCTTGTATTCAAATCTTCATAGATATTTGGATTTTAGGTATTGCAGATACCCTCTTTTTGGTGTTTCTATTTTTGGCCCAGGGAACTTTCTCTAGGACTGATCTGTTCTCTGTGGCTAGTTCTTATTTTATTTTAGAGGTTGCTTGGACACAAGAATTTGACTCAACAGTGGCACGATTTAGGTGAGGAATGATCTAGATTCTGGTGCACATGGCTTCTGCTAGATTAGGTATATTTTAAGGTGATTAAACATCTGTAGAATGAATTAGAGAGGGAAAAGATTCTAGCTTCAAAGCCAGTTACTAGGGCTAGGCAGAAGCAGTATGATTGACAGTATGGAGTTTGAGGACTTGGGAATCTAATGATGTCATTAAGTAGAAGAAACAGAAGAGAAGTAGGCATTAAGTCAAGGAAATGAGTAGTAATAAGAGAATGTTGAAGCATGAAGTTAGGCTTGGCTGAGGGGGAGAGGGTAGTAAGTAGTGCTTGATGGTAGTAGAAGAAGTGGAGTTGGGGGCACACTGAATCGTGAGGAGTCCTGCATGCTCTAGTCCATGCCTGTAGCTTCTGCCACACTTTCCCAGATACTTACATTCTTTTATTTATTTTAACAGAAAGACCAGGTTTGGAGTGTGTTTGAATGTATGCTACCTGCCTTCTGTTTACCAAGGCCAGAAGAGGGCACTGGATCCCCTGGAGCTGTAGTTACAGGCAGCCGTGAGCAGCCCCATGATGTGGGTGCTGGGAACTGACCTCACATCCTCTAAAGAATAGCAAGCTATTTTTCCAGCTTTAATTTTATAGTTTTTATTATTATCTTTTGAGACAGTTTCATGTATCCCAGGTTACTCTGGAGCTTGCAATTTAGGATGATCTTGTGCTTCTGATCCTCCTGCTTCCATCTTCTGAGTGCTGGGATTACAGGCTTGCAACTACCATGCTTCATTTTATGAGGTGTTGGGGCAAACCCAGGGCTTCACTTGTGCTAGAGAACAATGCAACAGATTAAGCTGTATTCCCCCAGCCCATATCCCTTATTTTAAAAGCATGCTCTTGAATACTTAAAAGTAGAAACAGCCCACAGATTTCTTTGTGATGGATACATGACAGGTATGTAGAAAATTTAAATGAAAGTGAGTTGTGTTTTTCCTTCATGTTTGTATGTGCACCACATATGTGTCTGGTGTCTGTGGAAGTCAAAGGGCGTGCCCCAGATTCCCTGGAACTGGAGTTACAGGTGTGTGTGAACCATCTTGTGGGTGCTGGGAACTGAACCTAGGTCCTTGCAAGAGCAACAAGTGCTATACCAAGCCATCTCTCTAGCCCCTGTAGATGTGTTTCTTTCTTGTTATTACAGTATACAAAAATAATTTACAGTATACAAAAACAATTTTTAGAATAAAATTTTTGCAGAAGAAGAAAAATTTTTTTAAAGTAATACTAATATAATTGGAAAGTCCTTATTTATCTTGCATTGGGCCCAGGACTTGATTATCAGCACGGAATAATACTGAAAGTGGTGGTTCATGCTTCTAATTCTAACACTGGAGAGAGGGAAACAGGAAGATGAGTAGTTTAGGCTTATCAGCTCTATACCTCAAGGCCAGCCTGGGCTACATGAGACCCTATCTCAAAAATCAACAATTTTGGGGCTGGAGAGATGGCTTAGTGGTTTAGAGTACCTGCTACTCTAGCAGAGGACCAGGTTTGGTTCCCAACATTCCCACATGGGGGCTCACAATCGTCTGTAACTAGTTCAGGGGTTCTGATTTTTCTGACTTCTGGAGGCATTAGGTAGACACATGGTGCACTTATAAACATGCAGGGAAAACACACATAATTCTTAAAAAATCAATAGCCTGGGTATGGTGGGTCAGGGAGGCAGAGGTAGGTGGATCTCAGAATTCCAGGACTACACAGTGAGACCCTGTCTCAAAAAACAAAAGATTCACAACAAAACCCAAGTAATGTAGACAAATGCTGAGGAAAATTCATAGTTTTTTTCCCAAAAGATTTTATTTTGCTGGGCATGGTGGCACATGCCTTCATTCTCAGGACTGGTGAGGCAGAGAGGCTGGTAGATCTCAATTCCAGGCCAGCTTAGGATAGATACATAGTGAAACCCTGTCTTAAGTTTACATGGCATGTATATATGTATGTGTTTGTATGTGCATGCATGCTGCAGTGCATGTGTGGAAAGTCAGAAGACAACTCTGTGGAGTCAGTTCTCTCTGTCCATTGTTACGTGGGTTCCAGGGGTTGTATTTAGGCATTTAGATTTTCTTTTTTTTTTTGGAGCTGAGGATCAAACCCAGGGCCTTGCAAGCGCTAAATCCCTAACCCGGCATTTAGATTTACACTGGAAACATTTTATTACTGAGCCATTTCACCAGCCTGCACATACTGTTTTTGGCTGTGCTGGGGGTTGAACACAGTGAGGTAAGTCTGTACTGTACTGATGAATAACTTAGTCACCAAGCTTGTTAAAGATAAGTGAGGAAAAGAATATTGGAGAGAAAAAAATTAAAAATAATGCACTTACAAAAAATTTACATTTGATTTAATGCCAGCACACTCGGGAGGCAGAGGCAGGCGGATCTCTGTGAGTTTGAGGCCAGGCTGGGCTACAGAGTGAGTTCCAGGAAAGGCGCAAAGCTACACAGAGAAACCCTGTATCAAAAAACAAAAATAAAATTTAAGATATTTGAATGCTGAGTGAAAATTTGACTTTATTTGGGAGGGGCAACATTGGAAAAGACAGCAGAGGCTAAAATAATTTATAGTAGCTCCCAGAAGTGCCTTCCAGATTAGCGTATTTTTTTGTCTTCGGTATTTGGAAATAGTTTAGAAAATGACAGGCATTTGTTGCAGTCTAGTCAAAGAGAACCTTGCATACTAAACATTCCGACCCTTTTAAAAAAAGATACAAATCTTGGGCCAGTAAGATGGCTGAGCATGTTAAGATGTTTACCACCAAGCCTGACTGCCTCAGTTCAGTCCCTGGGACCTACATAAGGAGTAGATAATTGGCTCCTGAAAGTTGTGCTCTTGACACTGGTCCCCTGCCCCCTAAGAACGCTATGGTGTGTGTTCACACACATGTACACACTAAATTCAAAAATTTAAAAAGAGAACGCTCCAGTTCGGAATTTTTGTTTGTTTATTTTTTCAAGACAGGGTTTCTCTGTGTAGTTTTGTTGCCTGTCCTGGATCTTGCTCTGTAGCCCAGGCTGGCCTCAAACTCACAGAGATCTGCCTGGTTCTGCCTCCCAAGTGCTGGGATCAAAGGCGTGTGCCACTAACCACCCAGCCTGGATATTTTATTATTTAAAGTTGGGTAAAGTACTCTCCCATCTAAACAGGACTTGGAAATAACCCAAATTTGTTACTTCTCTGCTAACTCCAGATGATCACGTCTTGGCTGGCAGGGAGAGGGCAGATGAGTGGAGCAGAGCCAGGGTAACGCAGGTATGGTTAGTGCAAAGGTGGTGGCAATGGTAGCACATGGAGGCAAAAGACAAGGCAAAGAAACCCTTTGTCCTGTATTTATTCCACGTGAAAAGCAGAATTAAAAGCAATGCTGGGTGTAGTGATGCACGCAGGTAATCCCAATACTAGGGTTGCTGAAGACATAGTTACATACAGTGTCCTTGGTAATGTGTTGTATGGCAATCACAAGTTCTCTCACTCAGTAGAGGGTTTGTATACATCACTTTGAGATGGCACGATTAGTGCATTACAAGAGAATTCTGCCAGAGGCACCAGAGACAACACAGCCTAAGCTGAATGG
Organism: Peromyscus melanophrys; assembly: GCA_902168415.1. Taxonomy (NCBI): domain Eukaryota; kingdom Metazoa; phylum Chordata; class Mammalia; order Rodentia; family Cricetidae; genus Peromyscus; species Peromyscus melanophrys. The sequence goes on along the minus strand of CABHPR010149418.1, from coordinate 3,489 downwards.
TCTACAAAACAAGAGATGGCAAGTGGATACTTAAAAAAAGTTAGTAGTTAGCACTTCGTATTTTTCTCCCAACTGAAAAGCAGATTCTTTGCTTTTATGTTTTCCAAAATACTATACTTAGTACTTTGTGAATTTTTGTTATTACCACTGCTTTGGTTAGGCTGGGAATGTTAGGTCTGTTGAGGATGACATTAACACACTGATCTTCAGTTTGGCAATCATTGCATTTGATAATCAATTGGCTGTCTGCATATTTTGTAGGCTTTTCTTATAGCTTGTCTACCAGGCATATCCAATCTGTGGCTGAGGGTAGCTATGATTGTGCCCCAATATGAAATAATGGTTACTTAAAACATAATTTTTGGGGTGAGGGTGGATGTAACTCTGCTGTGCAGTTTTCAAGTGTAAACTCTGTAGATGACAATGTCTGTGGTACAATGTCCAAAGGTTGGACACACTGTAAACTATTGTTTTCTCCCTCCATTGTTTGGCCAAGGAATATTTGCCAGCACATTTATAAACTGTCCTGGAGCCGGGCAGTGGTGGAGCACGCCTTTAATACTGGCACTCGGGAAGCAGATAGGTAGATCTCTGTGAGTTTGAGGCCAGCCTGGTGTACAGAGTGAGTACCAGGACAGGCACCAAAACTACACAGAGAAACCCTGTCTTGAAAAACCAAAAAGCAAACAAACAAAAAATGTCCTGGGTCATCAAAATAGTGTAGTTGGGGACAGGTGCTTCCAAACAGGTCTGGTGAGTCTGAACACACAAAAATTTTTAAAAATCTTGTTGCTTTTACATTTAAGAATTTGGGGGCTGGAGAAATGACTCAGAGGTTAAGAGCACTGGCTGCTGGCCGCTCTTCCAGAGGTCCTGAGTTCAATTCCCAGCAACCACATGATGGCTCCCAAGCATCTATGAGATCTGGTGCCCTCTACTGGTGTCCAAGCATACATGCAGGCAGAACACTGTATACATAATAAATAATAAATAAATCTTAAAAGAATTTGGGCTGTTGAGATGGCTCAGTGGTTAAGAGCTCTGGTTCTTGCAGAGGGTCTGGGTTCAGTTCCCAGTACCCACACGGTTGTTCACAATCACTCTTTTGGCCTCATGGACACTGGTACATAGACTACACTAATTAAAAAAAAAAAAAGGAATTTATATGGCTGCCACCCTATATTAATCATTGTATTCCTTTATACAAATTTTGTGGGTTTTTTTTTAAATGAGGGTGTCATGTAGCCCAGGCTGGTTTACAATTTGAATATCCTTATTCTCTGGAGTACTCGGGTTAAAGCACTACCACATCTGCAATCAACAGTTTTAATATGTACTTAAAATTATTTTTACAAATGAAGGGGTAGGCTCAAAGGAGTTTTGACTTCCCAAGACCATCTAGCTGGTAAATATTTAAGGTTAACTTTCACGTTGTTTTTAATAGATATTGTTTTCTGAGCCTTATTCTAGGCCTACAGAATGGTAACATTAAAAAAATATATTTTACTATTATCTTTTGTATGTTTTCATGTGGATGTGTGTGTCATGATGTACACGTGGAGGTCAGAGGAAAACTGTGGAGCCAATTCTCTCTCTCAACCTTCATGTGGGTCCTGAAGATCAAACTCAGGTTGCCAGGCTTACATAGCAAGTGCTTTGTTCCTTGTACAAAAACTAGTCTCTTCTTGGGGTAGAGGAATTAACAGATCCCCTGAATGCTTGCATAGCATCACAGACTTTGGGCAATGGCTGGTCTTTGCTTCTCTTAATCATAAAGGCTTTAGGTAAAATATGTTTGGGTGTAGATATAATTAAGTACACTGCAGTTCCAAAACAGAGTGAAATGGTACAAAAACTCAGAGGTATTGGTGTTCAAAATGGGAAAGGATAACAAATTTAGTTAAAAGAGAAAATTTAAAAGCAGGGCACCTTTAATCCCAGCACTTGGGAGGCAGAGGCAGGCAGATCTCTGAGTTTTGACCAGCCTGGTCTACAGAGTGGGTTCCAAGACAGCCAGGGCTGTTACACAGAGAAACCTAGTCTCAAAAAAACAAAAAAACAAAAGAAAGTTTTAAAAAAGCTTTAAGGGCTGGAGAGATGGCTCAGAGGTTCAGAGCACTGGCTGCTCTTCCAGAGGTCCTGAGTTCAATTCCCAGCAACCACATGGTAGCTCACAACAATCTATTATGGGATCTGATGCCCTCTTCTGGCATAAAGTTGTACATGCAGATAGAAGACAACATTTAAAAAAAAAACAAAAGCTTTAAGGAGTAGGACAATAATAATGATAGTTTGGTAAAATTTCTCTGACAGTAACTTTTATTAGCTGTAAAGAACCCAGTATACATAGTCTCTTGCTCATTTAAGATGACACAAATATAGCATAATTTAAGCAACACTGCATTATTATACTCTAAGAAAAAAACATTACATGCTAAATTAATTTGTTTTAAAATTTGATAAAGAACTTTCACTGGAGGTACAAAGTTACAAGGACATGGTTTTTGTTAATTTTAAGATGTAAATATACCTAAGTATATTTTGATTTATAATTTATTTCAACAATGTTTCCAAACACTTACCTTTTGTTAATTGACCTTCTTGTAAAAGAGCACATAATCCAAATGCAACTCAGAATGATTATCTCTACATTTCTGCTAAAATTCTGTAGCAATTTATACAATTAAGAACAAGATAAAAATCAGATCAAGTGAAGGCTTACTTAAAAGACTCATATGAAGCAGATAATACACATTTAAAAAATAAACATTTTGTTTTTTGCTTACAGTTTTACTTTTTCATGATTAATACAGGCAACGTGGTTCTTAATATCTCTCTACTTTTGTTTATAAAAATAAAATCTTTAACATTCCTAAGTTAATTTTTCCAATAAAGATACTGCTACCATTTTAAATGGCAGGGGAAATAACTGAATTATAGATTTAAAAATCAGTGGCACAAATTACATACATACAAGATGATGTAACAAATACAGTGTTAGGTAAGGAATTAGGAGTACAGTACAGTATTGGCTGTATCTAAGAGGTAGAATTCTTAATCATAGTCTTACAGAAAAGATGCAGTAGACTCTTAAGTGTACTCTGCTTATCAGTTATGGTACCTATATCTTGCTTCTCTTGTACTTAAAAGAAAGTGGAAAAGGGAGGCTTTTTTAGGTAATGATCTCAATGACCTTTGTTCTTTATATGGTGTAGGAGCTTTTCTTAGAATACCGGAGCATTTTCTTGGCCAGTTACTGATCATATATGGCATTTATCTCATATTTTGCAAAGCCTCTGAATAGGGAAAAATAAATTTCTAGTCTTCTCCCAAGGCCTCAAGAAGGAGAAAAAAAATATAGTTGTAAGTGAAATTTTTTCTCTCAGTACCATATTTTTTGTTTGTGTATGTGAGATAGCAGGGTAGTACAAGATCATTATTGCTCAGTAAGAATTGCAGCTATATATATGTGTGTGTATATATATATAT
>CABHPR010149417.1:36758-69581 GCA_902168415.1 Peromyscus melanophrys | reverse complement strand
TTTTTTAAATCTATTTTTTTTTATGTGTGTATGGGCGTGTATTTGCCTGCGTGCTTGTCTGTGCGCCACATACATACAGTCAGTGCCCACAGATGCCAGAAGAGGGTGATGAATCTCCTGGAACTGGAATTACAGACAGTTGTTAGCCGGGAATTGAACCTGGGTCCTCTGGAAGAACCGCTTGTAGAAAACAAATCAGGAAAAGAGCTTCTACAGAGATGCTGTATTTGTTTCTTGACACATCCATTCCCAGAGGGAGTCTGGGATCAAGCTGTGGCCTCATACCTCCCCAGCTCATTCTTTACCATTGAGCCACACCTCCAGCCCAGAGAGCTGTCCTTAAACCTGCCAGTGAGCTGGCACTATGGGGGTGATGTAGGGGGTAGCGGGTGCTCCTTGGTCAGGTGTGGCAGGTGATCAGCTTATTGGGCCTCCAGCAACCATTCATTATTCTTTGGGAAGTGTTCCCTGTCATTGGGTGTGTCTTCATTGAGACTTCTGTGTGTACACGGTGCAAACAACCTCCTGTAGATGTGGGGACCATGGCAGACAGATGGCTTTGGCAGTAGAACGAGGCCTGTATGGTATTAGCCCTGGCTGTCACTTCCTAATTTTGATAACTGTGATTGAGAGACTATCACTCTTCTTTGGAAATACCTGCTGGCATCCTTGGTAGTTAAAACAAGAACCAGTTCATGAGAAAGAGGAAGCAGACACAGCACGGGCTAAGCAAATATGGAAGTAACGAGGATACTTGGCTTTTGGTCTGTTTGGGAGGGACAAGGTCGTGAAAACTCAGCCACAGTGAAATGCCTTGTTATATAGAGCAGAGCTAGTCACGAAGTCGGAGCGCATGTGCTCAGCTTTGACTGGAAAGATTCTGAAAGGTAACTTTCTTTTTTTAAGGATGGAATCTAACTATATAACCCTGACTGGCTTGTAACTAACTCACTGTGTGGACCAGGTTGGCCTCAAACTCATGGAGATCCACCTGCCTCTGCACTGGGATCAAAGGTGTGCACCACCATACCCAGGATGTTTAAATTTAAAAAAATAAATAAATCCCAGCATTCGGGAGGCAGAGGCAGGCAGATCTCTGTGAGTTCGAGGCCAGCCTGGTCTGCAGAGTGAGTTCCAGGACAGCCAGGGCTGCACAGAAAAACCCTGTCTCAAAAAAACAAAACAAAAGAACTTTTATTCAGATCCCTTGGAACTGTAAGTACAGCCGGTTGTGAGTCACCATGGGGGTGCTGGGAACTGAACCCAAGTAAAGAGCATCAAGTGATCTCAACCTCCGAGCTCTCTCTAGCACATTCTTTACATTTTCTGTCAGGAACTTTTAGAAACAGAAGGGAAATAGAACAAGCAATAAAGAAGCCCTACTAAGGTGAACTGTTCTTGGCCCTAATAGTGAGGCTGTGGAGCCATGTGTGGAACAGGCCTAGGCCATTCCAAGCTTTCCTCTTCTTATCACCCTGACTCTACCAGGGGAGGGCTCATGAGCCTCTCCTATCCAATCAGAATGGAGAGACTTAAGTCTTTGGCTGGACCTGTTAGGGAAAAGGTGCCAAGTGCCTGGGCACAACCTTAATAGTGCTGGGTGCCACCTTGGCCCAAAGGGTAGGGTGGAAATGATACACTCTTTGCATAACTAGAAGTCTGAATGACTCCTGGACTTTTCAATTATATGAACCATAAGGCTCCATTTTCCCCTTCTCAAGTCATTTTCAACTGGGTCTGGCCACTGGGAACCCAGAATCCTAAGTACTCTAGTTATTTTCATGGGTCCTAGAATCTGCACTCTAAAATTTCTCCTGGGGTGATCCCTATGAGTCAGATGTTGGGAAGCACTTCGGTAGACTTTTTGAGTGGTTCTTAGACCTAAGTGAGCAACAGACTTGCCTGGAACTTGTTAAAAATACAGAGGCTCCGTTCCAAACTGCAGAAGATTCCTGGTTTCAGGCTTAGGGCCTGAGTAGCTGAGCTCTGAACAGTGTTCTGAGTAACTGCTTGGTTGGGTTCATGAGAGTGAGGACCCTTCTGGTAAGCATGGACATCATGTGTGGATCATCCCTAGGGTTTTCTCAGATAGTGACAAGTAAATTTTGAATCAGTGGTTCTCAAGCTTCCTAACGCTGGGACCCTTTAATACAGTTCCTCCTGTTGTGGTGACCCTCAACCATACAATTATTTCATTGCTACATCATAACTGTAATTTTGCTACTGTTATGAATTGTAGTGTAAATATCTGTGTTTTCTGATGGTCTTAGGTGACTCCTGTGAAAGTGTCTGCTGACCCCCAAACAACACATAGGTTAGAACCCCTGGTCTAGAATCTGTTTAGAAACACTTGTTCCTCTCGTACCTGTGGGTGAGCCTTCCGCACAAGGTGCTGCTGTAGACCTAACACCAGAATGCTGTGGTTTTGGTGAATGTGCTCAGGTGAGTTCCTTACAACTGTTTAAACAGGATGTGTTCACCTTAAGCAACTTTGGAAAGAGCAGGGTCTGCTTCATACCAAAATATGGCTGCAGATTCTGAGCAGAAAGGGAGTGCTTCCTCCGCGTGTCGGTGTGTGGCTGTGCATGCTTGTGCTTACTTGGAGGTGAAGCAGAGGCAACGGGCCTCCTTCGCTTGTGTGACAGAGTCTTTTGAATTGATTCATTGGGCCAGAAAATCCCTTTTCAAACACTCTCATGTAGCAGCTTTGCTTTTGAGGCCCTGGGCGAGGGGAGGTGGGGACTCTGAATCCTGGCTGACCCACCCCGTTGGCCCTGGCCCTGTTCCCCCTCCTCGGCACGTGTGATTTCGCCATTGTCCTGAGGATTTGTACCCTTGTGAAGTTCCTGCTAGTCAGCACTGGGAATTAGAGCGTGGGTCAGCCAGGTTATTCATGTGTAAATTGATTCTCTTCTGTTTTGTTCCCCCCCCCCCCAATTTGTTAAGCCCATGCCTCCCTTTGTACATCAATTTAGAAGGCTGTCATCTATAACAGTCTTGGGGTGACTTTAGGTTATTCTTGTGGGGGAAATAGAGTACATGTTTTATAAGGTGGAGGTCAGACACACTGCAGTGCTATAGGTGTGGTTAATTACATAAAGTGGTTTGCGCAGCCCAGAGTGGGGCACGCACCTGTCCGCAGTCCAGGCTTCTGGAGAGACTGTGGGCAGGAAACTTGAGCCTGCGAGTTTGAGACCATACTGGGTAACACAGGGAAAACCTGTCCAAACTAACAAGCAGATGGTTTTACTACCTTATCAGTAAATCAGAATCCAAAAGAAATTGTGTGTGTGTGTGTGTGTGTGTGTGTCTGTGTGTGTGTGTGTGTCTGTGTGTGTGTGGTGTGTCTGTGTATATCTGTCTGTGTGCCTATGTGTGTGTTTTCCCTTCTCTTTCTTTGGTGATAAACTTTAGGAAACCTTGTGGTCTGAAAAACATTTCCTTTAAAGTATAAACCTATACTGCTAGGCAGTTCATACTCCAAGTGTGGGCCTCAATATCCTGTTTCTAAATCAAATTTCCTCATTGATGGAAAGATTGTGATAGGTGAGTCTAGGAACAAAGCTGTTCTAGTATTTATTAGAGGTGATTCCCTGAAGTGACTTGGCTATCTCCTTTTTGAAGTCCTGGAGGTTTACACACCCCCTGGATGGCACCCCTTGGCAAGATGTGGGAAGTTGTTACTGTAGGAGAGAGTCCATTCCCACTGAGGCAGGCCGGCTCCCATTTGCACTAGTACTAGGAAGTAGGGGAAGGGGGAGGGAGAGAAGTATTGCTTCCCTTAGAAGTGTCCATGCTGTTGAACTCATTGCAAGTTTCCGTAATCTCCTAGAGGCCAGCACATCCAGGCTTTGAGAGTGTTGGCTTAAAAGTTTCAGCAGTTGTTAGAGTAGAAAGTGCTGGGGATTTGAAGGTTACAGGACTACTGTATGTACTGGGGTAGGGCATATTACCCCCCACACTCACATAAGCACATTCTATATATTCAGTTTTGATTTAGGATAAGCTGGTCACTCTGTTTAACTTTTCAAGAATCCATCCCATTGTTTTCCAAAGTGACTGCACCATTTTCAGCCCTACACAGTGACTAGAGGGGAGGGGTCCAGGGTCTCATGAAGCCCTGGCCTGGAACTTGTGCATCACCACGCCTGGTGTTGTGCAGTGCTGGAGAGTAAACTCAGGGCTTTGTGCGTGCTAAACAAGCATTCTACTGACTCTTGAGTACAGCCCCAGCCCCTGTTTGCACAGTTCTTACTCTAATCCTGTTCTCTTACTGAATTGTAAGATTTTTTTAAAAGATTTATTTATTTATTATGTATACAGTGTTCTGCCTGCATGTGTACCTTCACACCAGATCTCATTATAGATGGTTATGAGCCACTATGTGGTTGCTGGGAATTGAACTCAGGACCTCTGGAAGAGCAGCCAGTGCTCTTAACCTCTGAGCCATCTCTCCAGCCCCCCCCCCCCTTTTTTTTTTTTTTTTTTTTTTAAGGCAGCATCTTGCTAGGTGGTGGTGGCTCATGCCTTTAATTCTAGCACTTGAGAGGCAGGCAGGTGGATCTCTGTAAGTTCAAAGCCAGCCTGGTTTATAGAGTTCTGGGACAGCCAGGGCTACACAGAGAAACCCTGTATGGTAGTTTGAATGTAATTGACCCCCAATAAGCTCACAGGGAGTGGCTCTATTAGGAGGTGTGGCTTTGCTGGAGTAGTTATGGCCTTGTTGGAGGAAGTGTGTCCCCCATGGGGGTGGGCTTTGAGGTCTCATATATGCTCAAGCCATGAACAGTGTCTCAGACCACTTCCTGTTGCCTGCAGAGCAAGATGTAGAACTCTCAGCTCTTTCTCCAGTACCATGTCTGCATGCATAATGGACTAAATCTCTGAGCTGTAAGCCACCCCAATTAAATGTTTTCCTTTATAAGAGTTGCCATGGTCATGGTGTCTCTTCACAGCAATAGAACTTTGACTGAGACACCATGTCTCTAAACCCCTTCCCCCCCCCAAAAAAAAAGGGGACACAATCTTACTGTATGATATTGACTGGCCTAGAACTCACACAGATCCACCTGCTTCTGCCTCCTAAATTCTGGTTTTAAAGGTGTGGTGACCAGCCTGGTCTGCGTACATAGTGAGTTCCAGAACAGCCAGGGCTATGTAGAGACCCTGTCTCAAACAAACAAAACAAAAAGAAGGGTGTCATGTAGTCAGGACTGGCATCTCACTTCTGATCCTGCTGCCTCGACCTCCCCAGTACTGGAATTATCAGCAGCTGCCATCACACCTGTGCGGCCAGCAGAGGCATTGGATCCTTTGGAACTGGAGTTACAGACAGTTATGAAATGTCTTGTGGATGCTTAGAATTGAACCTGGGTCCTCTACAAGAACAGCAAGTGTTCTTAACCACTGAGCCATCTCTTCAGCCCCCTAGTTTTATCAATTTTTTTTTAAATTAAAGTTTCATATTTTCAGCTCTTACCTCTTGGTCTATAATTCACTTTGAAATCATTTTTTGTATATTATGTGAAATAAAGGCTATCTTTTTGCATGTGAATTTTTTTGCATGTAAAAAGTTATCTTTTTGGATGTGAATATTTAGTTATCCCAACATAGTTTGTTCAAAGGAAATCATTTTCTTCCAGTGAATTATGTTAGCACTTCTTTTGAAAACCAGTTGTCCGTCAGTCTGGGATTTATTTCTAGACTCGTCTTGACCGTTTCATCTGCCTGCTCCTTCCGGCTCCACCACTGCAGCTTTGTAGTTAGCGTAGCAGTCAGGAAGTCCCCCTCACTTTGTCCTTCTTTTTCAGAAATTAAGATTGTTTTGGTCTTTATGGGTCTTTTGCATTTACAGCTTTCCAGATCATCTTGTTGATATCAGCACAGAAAACAGACTAGGCTTGTCAGTTTGGTGGGAACTGCCCCGTTAACTAACATTCAGTCTCCAGTTAGTGGGGGGTAAATGCTTGCCATACAAGCCTACTGCCCTGAGTTCGATTCCTGGGACCCATAGGGAAGGAATTCCTGAAAGTTGTCCCCTGACCTCCCTAGGCACTCCATGACATACATGTATGCACATACACACAATAAACAATAAAAGAAGATTTAAATTTAAAAATTAGTCTGTAGTCTGAGAGCAGAAGTGGTTTCCCATTTTTTAGATTACTTCCAGGGGGATTGTTTTATAGTTTGAAGTGTACAAGTCTATATATCTTTTGTTGAATTTATTATGTGATTGGTTGGTTGGTTAGACAAGATCTCACTGTGTAGTCCTGGTTGACCTGAAATTCACGATGTGGACCAGGCTGGCCTTGAACTTACAGTGCTCCTCCTACCTCTGCTTCCCATGTGCTGAGATTATGGGCACCACCATAATAAGTGGACACCACCACTCCTGTCTTCAACAACAACAAAAAAATAGTTTTATTTAATGGTATTATGTATGAGATCTTTGATGCTGGGGATTGAACGCAGGGTCTGGTGCATGCTAAGCAAGAGGTTTAATGTGAACATTCTTAAGCCCTTGTTTCTTGAGACATTGTCTTGCTCTATCACGTTAACCCAGGTTGTCCTCAAATTCTCAGTCCCCCTGCCACAGCCTCCTGAGTTGTGGTTTTTAGTTATAATTACAATATGTAGAAATGAACGCTGGTCTTCAGCTTGCTTACCGTTTTCATTCTGTCTGTGACGCTTGCCCTGAGGATGGTGCTGCTCACACTCACAGTGGGCCTTCCCATCTCTGTTAACTCGATCCTGGAGTCTCTCCCAGACATGCCCAGAGGTTTGTCTGCTGGTGATCTATACCCTGGCAACTTGACAGCATCAGCTGTCACAAGAACCTAATACCTTTCCACTCCTGTCCCACCCCCTCTTGTTTTTTTTGTCATTGTTATTGAGACAGAGTCTCACTGTATTTCTGGCTGGCCTGGAATTTGCTTGGTAGACCAGGCTGGCCTGGACCTCACAGCAATCTGCCTCCCAAGCGCTGGGATCAAAGGCGTGCAAAACAGTACCTGGCTTCTTCTCTGTCCTAGGGCATGTATCTTTCTGCCTTTAGAGAAGAACTGATTCTTTGGGCGAGGGGGTGAGTACCCAGGAGCAAATTACCGAAAGTATGGATGTGATGCAGTAGCACACTGTGCGGTTAAGACATTCTATACGCAGGTCGTAGCATTTACAGAAAATGATGCACTTACGTTTCTTTTCAATTTGATTATTTTTCATCTTAAAAATACTTTTTTATTTTGTTTTGTTTTTCGAGACAGGGTTTCTCTGTGTGTCCCTGGCCATTCTGGAACTTGCTCTGTAGACCAGGCTGAACTTGAACTCAGAGAAAGGTGTGCACCACCATGCCCAGCCTTAAAAATACATTTAAATTAACTATTTTTTCCCTTCCTTGAATTGCTGACAACTTAAGTAAAGCGCTGTATAGGAAGGGTGAAAGAGAATGTCCTTCCTTGCCCTTTATATTAGAGAGACAGTATTTATTCACTCCTCATTAATGACCAGCTAATCGTGGAGTAAATGTATTTTATCAGGTTGAAGAAATTTCCTTGGTTCTATTTTTTTGTTTTTTATTTTATGTTCGTTGGTGTTTTGCCTGGATATATGTCTGTGTGAAGGTGTCAGATCCCCTGGAACTGGAGTCACAAGACAGCTGTGAGTTGCCGTGCTGTTGCTGGGAGTTGGAACCAGGTCCTCTGGAGAAGCAGCCAGTGCTCTTAACTGCTGAACCATCTCTCCAGCCCCACCTTGTTTATAAATAAACGAGTTTTGGGATATTTACCTTTTTTTCAAAGATTTTTTTTTGTTTTTAAAACTATGTGTCTGTGTGTGGATAAGTACATGCGATGAGGATGCCCTCAGAGGCCACAGAGGCTTTGGGTGCCCTGAAGGTAGAGTTACAGGGGTTGTGAGCCACCCCACATGGGTGCTGGGAACCAACTAAGGTTCTCTGAAAGGGCAGTAAGCACTCTGAATCTGCTGAACCATCTCTCTAGCCCTTTGGAAGAGAGAGTGTGTGTGTGTGTGTGTGTGTGTGTGTAGCTATTGGCCATTCAGCTTTTTTTTAAACCAGTCATAGTGAAACATAGTCACACAGTGTAAAGGAATATTCCAAAATGTGTGTGTGTGTGTGTGTGTGTGTGTGTGTGTGTGTGTGTGTGTATTTCTGTATCTGTGTGTCTGTGTGCGCATACAATAGGGGATGGGGTATGCCATGTTGTGCATGGAGATCAGAGGACAACTTTGTGGACTCAGTTCTCGCCTTCCATCTTTATGTGGATTCTAGAAATGGAACTCAGATCTCCAGGTCTGGATAGCAAGTGTCTTTACCTACTCAGCCAACTTTCCCTAATCTGGGGACATGTTTTTGTTTTGTTTTGTTTTAGTTTGGTTTTGTTTTTCGAGACAGGGTTTCTCTGTGTATAGACCTGACTGTTTTGGAACTCTCTCTGTAGACCAGGCTGGCCTTGAACCCACAGAGATCTACCTGCCTCTGCCTCCCAAGTACTGGGATTAAAGGCGTATTTTTGTTTTTTAATGAATGGGTATGGATTTTTTTCAAATACTTCTGTATATGTTGAGTTTTTACATTTTCTGTTTTTGTTATAACTATATATTATTGATTTATAATTAAACCAAGCTGAAATTATTCATCTGAAATCTTGTTTAATACAGTCATCTAAAGCTATAAATACTATTTACCTTTCCTTAACTGTAAATGTTGATATAAAGTGTTTTTGTTTTCTTCCATTTAAAGGACTGTCTGTCTATCTATCTATCTATCTGTCTGTCTGTCTGTCTGTCTGTCTATCTAGGGATAGGGTCTCACTCTGTATCCCACACTGGCCTAGAACTCAGAGATATCCACCTGTCTCTAACCCCCAAGTACTAGGATTAAAGATGTGTCACCATGTCCAGTCAAAGTACTTTCCCTCCTGGTTCTTCTTGACTCCTGAGTTCTTTCGAAGTGTCTTTGTTTGCTAGGTGTGAAGCACATTCCTGTAGTCCCCGCTACCAGAGAGGCTGAGGGAGGAGGATCAGTGAAACCATAGCCCAAGTCTGAGACCAGCCTGAGTAACACTAAAGGCCAGTTGCCACCACCCCCCAAAAAAAGGAAGGAAGGAATAAAAATACCAAATAGTTATCTTCATTTGGTCTTAGCCAATAGTCCCAACCAGTAAGTTAAACTTGTTTAACTCAGATATTTTGGAGGTTTACATTTCTTTCTGTTGATTTTAAATTAGATTTCATATTGATGAAGTCATAATATGATTTCAATGCTTTAAAACAGTTCTTTTGCATCTTACTTTATTTTGCTTGGTCTCACTATATAGCCCGTAGCCAACCTAGAGCTCACGCTGTTGAGCAGGCTAGCCTCACATTCGTAGTGATGCTCCTGCCTCTGCCTCCCTTTCCCTTTTACTTTGAAGTCGTTTCACAGAAAGTTGCAAAATTGTTACAGATAGGACAAATGGGAATGAATGGATGAATGTGAACTTTCCCCCACAAGACAGGGTTTCTCTGTGTAGCCTTGGCTGTCATGGAACTCACTGTATAGACCAGGCTAGTCTCGAACTCATAGGGATACGCTTGCCTCTGCCTCCTAAGTGCTGGGATTAGAAGTGTTCACCACCACCGCCTGGCCCAGCATGAATCTGAACTCTTATATGACACCTTACACAAAATCAGTTCAAGTAGATCAGATTTCAGTGTAAGAGCTAAAACTGGAAACTGCTTAGAAGAAAGCACAGGATTGTATCTTGTGACTCTAAACTATCTGAACTAGGTGGTAGTTCCTCAGGATGCCAGAGGCTCCCACAAGGAAAGGGAAAGTTACGTTAGACTTCATCAAAATCAAAGAGTTCTGTGATTTGGGGGCATGGTCAGAAATGTAAAAAGACAGCCCATAGAACTGCAGAAAATGATTGTAAGTTCTGTTTTATAAGAGGTGTGTGTGCAGGATGTACAAATACCTGTATAAAAACAACCCAGTTTTTCAAAATTATTTATTTTTAAAAATTTTCTTATTTATTCATCTATGTGTATATATGTCATTGTGTGTGTGTCTCATGAAAACAGAGTTAGGAGGTGACAGATCCCCTGGAACTGGAGTCATAGGGGATTGTGAGCCACCCAGTATGGGTGCTTTGTAGGCACTGTGTTGGTGCGTGCGTGCGTGCGTGCGTGCGTGCGTGTGTGCGTGTGTGTGTGTGTATACTTGTGAACCTTTTAATCTTTTAAATGGATCAAAGTCAGGGTGTTGTAGGAAAAACTTTCTTTGGGGGAATTTGAGAATTTTTTTCTAGTGTATGAATATACATGGATATTTAATAAAGAATGAATTCCATCTATTTCTAGGGAAGAGCTTAACAGAAAATTCTGAATCCCAAGTTGTTATGTATGTTAGTATTTTGTGTCACTTTTTATATGTGACTTTTATGAGAAGAAATAGATGTGATCCCTAGTGATGATTTTGCCAGCTGTCTTGCGATTTCTTTTTGTTGTTTTGAGACGGGATCTCATGTAGCTGAGGTTGACCTTAAACTCATCCTGTCAAGTGCTGGGATTACAGGGGTGTGCCACCACACCCACCCAGCCCCTCTCTGTAGCTTTCTGGTGTCTTTGGTTTTAAACATTTAAATTCGTGCTTTTTCTTCGTAACTTTTGTGATGAAAACTTGAGGCCACCATCCCAGTCTCCTGAATTTCTGAATTGTATTCGGTGTTTCCTGATGACAGTGGCACCATCCTCCATGTTAGGTACAGTAGGTGATTTTAATTGCCATCTTCTTTGGCAAAGTTCATGTCAGCATCGCCACCCTCTGCTCTCCTCAGGATTGTGGTAGGCTCTCGGGGAGTGTGGACATTAGAAGCAACAAGCTGTGATTTGACACCTAATTTTACATGGCCCAAATGTGTGCCTTGGCTCCCTTCTCCACCCGCCCTGTCAGCCACGGTTGATGTAGACACAGACAGAATCCCACACTTGCCTGCTGTGATCCACCACTTACTGATTTTCCTGAAATAACTGCTAATTGGTTTCAGTCCCACTTGGATTTTAGTGGTGCCTGCCACAGCCTTGGTCCAAAACTATCTTGTCTGGAGAAACCTTCCTTAGGGGCGGAGGGATTTGGGTTCCCAGCTTGCCACAGTGGCCGCAGGCCTCTGCCAGGCACATGTGCATGTGCCTTGGGCTCCAGGACAGATGCTGCTCAGTGACTTGTTCCGGGTTGCTAAGGGCAGGTTTGGACAGAGATCCTCTTCCGGGTCTGGTTTCCCTGACGCTGCCGGAAAGCCAGTGGTGAGCCTCAGACTCTCTGGGATTCAGGGGCATCCCCAGTTCTCCTGGGTGACTTCTTTAATGGCCTTCCTCCTTCTGCTTGGTCCGTCTGGGGCGGGCTGTGCTCTTCAGGGTCCTGTGGGCGAGGCTGGATTGCACTGTGCCAGCAGCTGGGTAGGGAGGTGATTTTGATCCACCTCCACCCTCCTCCTCAGTATTTTCTTCTGCTCAGAACACAGTTCAGGATTGCCCCACTCCAATGCAGCCTCCAGGCCCCCCTTATTTGGCCTCATTCATCTTTCTCTTCTGCCTAGGCCCTGGGGACAGGTGGGGGGCGGAGGCGAAGCAGGTGTCAGGTGTCAGGTGGAGTCACAGAGGAAAGGGAGTGAGAGAGCTCCTCCCACAGGCATGCAGGAATCACCAGACAGGGGCTGGCAGCACAGGCCCCCAAAGGCTGGCCCAGCACCTCCGCCGCAAGCGGAGGAATTTGGCACAGCTGGCAGTGTTTCTAGGCTTAGGTACAGGATTGGTTGGTTAGGGTTGTCAGAACAAAGTACCACAAGCTGGTTGGCTCAAGCAGCAGAAATTGAGTATGTCAGAGTTCCGGAGGCTGCAAGTTTGAGCTCAAGGATGGCCTGGGTTGGTTCCTTCCAGGCTCTGGGAAGAAGGCCATCTCATGGTTTTCTCTTAGCTTCTGGGAGCTGGCTGGCCTTGGAGTTTCCTGGATTCTTTTGACCCCACCATTTCTCTGCTCCCTTTATACATGATGTTTCTATGTGTGCATGTTTGTGTCCGGCCTGTTTGTTTGTTTGTTTTTGTTGTTTTGTTTTGTTTTGGGTTTTGTTTTTTGGTTTTTCAAGACAGGGTTTCTCTGTGTAGCTTTGCGCCTTTCCTGGAACTCACTCCGTAGCCCAGGCTGGCCTTGAACTCACAGAGATCTGCCTGGCTCTGCCTCCTGAGTACTGGGATTAAAGGCGTGCGCCACCACTGCCCCGGCTTTTTTTTTTTTTTTTTTTTTTGAGACAGGGTTTCTCTGTGTAGCCCTGGCTGTACTGGAACTCACTCTGTAGACCAGGCTGGCCTTGAACTTAGATCCACCTGCTTCTACCTCCTGAGTGTTGGGATTAAAGGTGTGCGACACCACTGCTACCACGCTCTAGCCTTCTTTCTTATAAGGACTCCAGGTCATACTGGATTGGGGGCCTGCCCTACTCAAGTGCGACCTCATCTTATGCTAACTTTTACTTATTTTTATTTTATGTACACGGGTGTTTTGGGTGTTTTGCCTGTGGAAATCAGAACAGGTGATAGTCTGGAACTGGAACTGTGAGCTGCCATGTGGGTGCTGGGAATCAAACCTGGGTCCTTTGAAATAGCAGTAAGTACTCTTAGCTGCTGAGCCATCTTTCCAGCCCCTTGTGCTTTTATTTTTTATCTTTATTTTTTGTTTGTGTGTTTGTTTTTTTGAGACATGTCTCACTGTGTAGACCAGGCTGTCCTGGAACTCAGTATGTAGACCAGGCTAGCCTTAAACTTACAGAGATCCTCTTGCCTCCATCTCCCAAGACCTCATGCTAACTATTAAAGAATTATTTCTAGAGCTACTTTGTCTTCAAAATAGGTCACATTCTAAGGAACTGCAGGTTGTAAGACTTTTAACACAAGGAGCTGAGGGCATGGCTAAGTGGTAGAGTCCCTGCCTAGAATCTCCCAGTGAGGGCTGGGAGTGTGACTCAGTGGTAGAGCCCCTGCCTACACTTCTCCAGTGAGTGGTTGGATGTGTGGCTCAGTGGTAGCTGGCATGCACAAGGCCCTGAATTCAATTCTTAATACTACTCACACAAAATTAAAATAGATAAATAAAATACTGAACAAGAATGGTGGGTGTGACAATTAAAACTGTAATGAAAATAATAGCGCTTAGCCAGTTGCCGTCCTGTGCCCTGAGCAAAGCCTTGCTTCTGGGTTCTGACACCTTCACCTTTAGTGGAACTCACAGCTCCCACTGGCTTGCTGCTTCTGCTTCTCGCCCTTCCATTCTATTCTTCAGAAACAAATGAAGAGCCAGGTGTGGTGGCACACCCACCCGGTCATCATCCTGGCACTCGGAAGGCAGGAGAAACAGAGTTGAGGCCAGCCTGGTTATATAGCTAAATAGTGTAAAACACAAACATAAAACCATAGGTGACGTTACACATGCCTCATGCGTGAGCCCTTCAGTTGTCTCCCGTTTCTAGCTGTCAGAGTCATAGCCAAGCTCTGATGGCAGAGGAAGCTGGGAGATGACTGACTGACCACGGGCGAAGTCCAGGGGTCATCTACTGTAGGTGCAGTTTCAGCCAGAGCCTGGGCGAGGTCAACACCCACACTTTGGTTTCTAGATCTCTCAGTGGTTCTGATCGCAAATTGGTTTTTCTGTGGTACTTGTAAGTTGACTGCAGCAACTCTGTCCTCAAATTAGAATATTTGGGTCTAAGGGAAAAGGAGAGCATGCGCCCCTTTTGTGTGGGAACCTCTGTAAAATTTCCTCGCCTCTCTGTCACTAGTGTGGGTCCTGTGTCCCACATCCCATCACTATGAGCAGGGAGGGTGGGAGTGCTTTTGATGTCTTAGTTCGGCCTAAATAGGCCTAGGGCGTCCCTGACATGTCATGCCCCAAAAGTGGGGACATCCGGGTCTCAGCTATAATTAGGATACTTTTGTGAAAAGGAAAGGATGCCAGAGAAGAACAAGTGAACTATCTGCTAATACCAATCAGCGTTGACACCAGCCTTTAGGCCAGGCACAGTGTTCAGTCTGTAAGAACAACACTTGGGAGGCCGAGACTGGAGGATGGCCAGAGGTTCAAGAGCAGACTAACCTACATAGTGAGGAGACCGTGTTCAAAACAGCCACGTTCCTCCTACCTGTAAAGCCCTCCCCCAGTCCTCACCCAGGATCCTTGCCAGTCTTTCCTTTGGTTTCTCGAACCTTGCTTGCTTGCTTTTTTCTGAAGTGTGCTCTTCCCTGTGCTCCCAATGCTTGTCCTGATTGCTTTTCCCCTGGCCTCACTCCTTAGACCCCAGCTTGCATATCAAGTTTTCCCAAAGCCTCTCCAGGGCAGCCCTGAAGCTCAGCTGGGCCCCTTGTTATTCTTGCCTGGCAAAGCTTCATAGCAGTTACCATAATATTTAATTACACGTTATGTTGGTCTTTGCATGTTTAATGCCTGCCTTCCCTACTGAGCTGGAAGTCCCAGGAGGCCAGGCCCAGACTTGTTTTTTTCCATCACAATATATCCCCAGTACATTCTAGATAATTAAAAAAAAAAAAAAGCCTTTATTAAATGAGTGTGGTTGAGGTGGAGTGGTTTGCTCATGTAAACCTGTGGTTAGGGGTGCCACTGCACTGGAGCAGGGAGTGGAGTCTGACCGGAAGTTTTAAAAACTTTGGCAGAGGATTTTCAAAGTGAGAGTTTTACGAGTGGATAAAATTGGTGTGTGACCTACCTTTCAGAGTCTTTAGGGCCATTTGGGATGGTGTGCCTCCCAACACATTCTTGGCCACATTAGTGAGAGTCTGATGATGAATATGTTTTTAATTAGACTCCTGGTTACCTGTGTTTAGGGCCAGGGCAAGCACTGCTGAATACCAAATGAACTCCATGGTTCACACAGTTCTGAATCTCTCCTGTCTTTCAAGGACTCTGCTGTTGCCTTGAAGCCTTTCTCCAGGTCATTCTCTTCTTCTCCCTAAAGCCATCTGTCTGTCCTCTCAGATGAGTGAAGAAGTCACCAAACTGACATCATGGGGAAAGTGAGCAAACCTTCCTCTTCCTCAGTTGGGGATGGGGGCCTTCCAGAATGAGCAGTGTGTCTCATGAGGAGTCAGCTTCTGAGTAATGCAGAAGTGCAGGCTCCTACTTGCCTCTAATGCTAGCACTCTGGAAGCTGAGGGAAGCTGATCATGAGTTCAAGGCTACCCTGGGCTACATGGAAAACCTTGTCCAAAAGTGGATGGGGTCTGGCGAGATGGCACAATGGGTAAAGTCTTGCTGTGTAAGCCTGAGGACCTGAGCTGGGCCTTAACACCTGTGTAAATGCAGGACAGGCATGGTGGCCTGCTTCAACCCCAGTGCTTGGGAGGCAGTGACAGGGACTCCTAGCAGCAAGCTGGCTAATTAGACTAATCAAATTGGTAAGCTCAGGGTTTAATGAGAGACCCTGTCTCAATATATAAGACAGAGAGCAACTGAGGAGGACACCTGGTGTCATCAGCCTCGGGCCTGCACACATGTGCACACAGACTGCACCCATTTCCAAGGAAAAACAAAGGGGTGGATCACACCCAAGGTTGTCCTCTGACCTCCACATGCACGCACACTCCCCACACTGCCCTCCCCAGAAAAAAAAAAAAACAAAAAAAAACAAAAACAAAACACCACCAAAAAAACCGGCCAAGATGTTGAGTCTTATCACTAGGTGTGGTAATCCCAGCACTTGAGAGGCAGAGCAGATGGATCTCTCTGAGTTAAGCTGGGGCTACATAATAAGAGCCTATCTTAAAAAAGTTATGTATAGATGTGGCTGCAAGAACAGACACATAATAGCAGTGGCTTAGACAAGAGAGCAGTTTGTTTTTTCTCTTATGGAACAGCTGCTGTGACAGTGCCATAGTGCTAGGGACCCAGGCCTCTGCTTTCTTGTTGTGCCTTGGATGCTGCTTTCCTTACATGGTCTAAAGGGACTCACGTGGTCACCATCATGCACTCTGGCTGGCGAGATGGAAGAGAAGGCAGCAAGCTTCATGGCAGGATCAGCAGTTTTTGTGTAATCACAAGATGGATCAATTATTATCACAGTCTAGTTACAGAGCATTGTCATCAAACCCCCCCCCCCAAAGAAATCCTGAAGTGGTACCTCATTGTCCCTTCCCATCAGACCCTGGCAGCCACTATCTGTCGCTGTGGACTTGCGTTACCTATTCTGGATATCTCATTTAATGTACAATGTGATATGTGTCCATATGTCTAGCTCCTTTCACTCAGCACGGTTTTGTTATTATTTGCTCTGCTTAGGATGGAACCCAGGGCCTGATGAATGCTAGGCTACTGCTGAGCCATGCCCCCAGCCCTAGCATAATTTTAAAAATAAATTTTTGTTTTTGTTTTTGTTTTTGTTTTTCGAGACAGGGTTTCTCTGTGTAGCTTTGTGCCTTTCCTGGAGCTCACTTGGTAGCCCAGGCTGGCTCGAACTCACAGAGATCCGCCTGCCTCTGCCTCCCGAGTGCTGGGATTAAAGGCATGTGCCACCACCCCCCGGCTTAAAAATAAATTTTTATTCTTTGAGACTTTTGTTCAGGTGTACAGTATGTTTTGATCATATTCACTCCCATTCCTCCCCTAACCCCTCCCAGACCCACCCTTCACTTCTCCACCCACTTGTGACTTCATGCCCCCCCCCCCGTAACCATTTGAGTCCAAATGTGCCCATATATATACTCATGGGTATTGAGCCATCCACTGAAGTGTGGTTGACTTATCAGAAGCCACACCTTAGAGAAAACAAACAAAACTGAGCCTCCCTCTTCAGAAGCCATCACCTGTCACTGGATTAGCTCCTCAGCTTGGGTGTATGGATATTTTGCCTACATGCATGTCTGCACACCATGTCAGGTTAAAGGCATGCACCACCACACCTGCCTCCTCCCCTCCCTTTTCAAAAGCCACGGGCGGTCTCACTGTGTAGCCCAGACCAGAATTTTTAATTCTCCTGTCTCAGCCCTTCCCAGTGCTGGGATTACAGATATGCACTACTATGCTTGACGGCTATGGACTCTTTGACATTTGCATATATTTTAAATTTATAAACACTTGATATTACAAAGAATCCAGTTGTGTATTGAGATTTCGAGGTTTGTTTGTTTGTTTTCAAGGCAGAGTTTATCTGTGTTAACAGCCCTGGCTGTCCTAGAACTCACTCTGTAGACCAAGCTGGCCTCAAACTTACAGAGATCTGCCTCTGTCTCTCAAGCACTGGGATCAAAGGTGTGCACCACCTCACCTGGGTGAGATTTAAGTTTTTTAATGTGAAGGTGAATTTGAGATGTAGTATAGCCAAATCCATCTAGTAAGTACCATAGTTTCCAAATAGCAAAAGGCATGAATATCATCTTGGGATGTGTTATAATGTATGGTGTTAATACTTGTAATTTCCGTGGGTGAGACATTTACAGATATTGGAAAACTGTGTGGTTCACCTGTGCCATAATTAAAGGAAATGTTGGATTTCATTTAGAGGCTAATGAAAAATAGAGGGGCAACTTCACCACCTTCAAATTGCTGTACCTTCTGAATTCTACCATGTTTTGTAGGACTTGACCCCAAATCTATACACACCCCTTCTCCTTCCCTCCCATTGGTCTGAACTCAGTCACATGGCCACATCTAACTGCAAGGAAGGGAGGGCCCATGGGTATGTGGGGGTGGGGGTGTTGTGATGGTCTTCAAGTCAGCTGTTTTCCTGACTACAGTGTAAGGGTTCAGTTGTTAAAAGGGTGAGGGAGAGTAAGTCAAGACTAAGCAATACTGTGCTTTACCCAGGCAGCCATTTTCTCACCCAGGTTCCGAACATTTGTTCGTTGCTGATAGGCCCCTTCAAAAGGACTTGTCTTGTCTTTTGAAGCCATGTTGTATGAGGAAAGTGTGTGGAGTCAGTAGTGCTCAGTGTGGGAGCTGCCCCCATGGTGGAGAACAGGGCCCGCCTAAGGGAGCAGCATATGCTCACTGCCATCCAGTGTTCACACCA
This sequence comes from Peromyscus melanophrys, assembly GCA_902168415.1. Taxonomy (NCBI): domain Eukaryota; kingdom Metazoa; phylum Chordata; class Mammalia; order Rodentia; family Cricetidae; genus Peromyscus; species Peromyscus melanophrys. The sequence continues at coordinate 51,513 of CABHPR010149417.1, read as the reverse complement.
GAGCAAGCGCTCATGAAGTGGAATGGCTGGACATCTGTCGTGCTTCCATTGTTTGTCCTTTAATGAGGGACGGAGGGGTCAGGGACATGCCGGCTGCAGGCTCCCTGGTGCCTTTTTCCTGTGCAGTGACATGCGTGGTTGGCTTCTCAGATGACGGGGTGGTGATGGTATGTTGGAACTCTTGATTCTAAGTGTTGAAACCCACCTTTAGGTACCTGAGGCAGAGGAGGGACCGATTTGTTGGCTTGAGAACATCAGCCACAAGAGTGGGCAGTGTGAGCCTCAGGTAGCAAACAGCAAGGCGTGATGGCTCACTGGCAGAGACCTCCTCTTTGTCTTGGTTGTGGAGGAGGAAAGGCAATGATGTTGAGTGTACTGCACAAAGCTGTCTTTTATTGAACACTTGCTGTGGGCCTGGTTTTCAAGTGATTTTTTTGTTGCCAGCCTGAGGAGATGGGTCTCTCTAGCCGCCATTTTCCCAGCACACAGGACTGGTGGGCCTGCCCAAGCCCCTGTGATCATTAACTCCTGGAACAGGTGGGCTTTGTCTGAGAGGCCCTCTAGCCCTTGTCTCTAGTGAACGGTACTGTCCTGAGGGGCAAAGGCGAAATGCCTGAGCAAATAGCTTGAAATTCTGGACAGAGAAGCTTGTTCTTGTTTCTTTTCCTCCCTGGTATTCAGTTATGTGTTTTTAAGTTTTTTGTTTTTAAATAAGTCACCTTACATTTTATGTAGTGTGCGTGTACATGTATGTGTGTCGGGGGTCACAGGACAACTTTCAGAGTCAACTCTCTCCTTCCACCATGTGGGCCTTGGGGATTGAACTCAGACTGTTAGGCGTGGCAGTCTGAACCATTTTTCCAGCATCTGTTTGTTTTTTGAGTCTGGGTTTCCTGTAACACACTGGCCTTGAACCCCTGTATAGCTCAGGGTGGCCTTGAATTACTAATTTTCTCCTCTCAGCCTCCCAGGAGTTGGGATTACAGGCATGTGCCGTAGCTGATACTTTTGTTGTTGTTGTTAGATTTACTTACTTTTATTTTATGTGTATGAATGTTTTGCCTGCAAGTATGTGTGTGTACCACATGTGTGCCTGTACCCTTGGAGGTCAGAAGAGGGCAGATTGCCCTGGCACTGGAGTTCTGGAGTTGTGAACCACCACGTGGGTGCTGGCAACTGAACCCCAGTCCTCCGCAGGAGCAACATGTGCTCTTAACCACTGAGATAGCTCTCCCCCCACCCCCAATGCTGGCACACATGTGGATGGCAGAAGACAACTTGCAGGAGTCAGTTCCCTCCTTCTTCCACGTGGGTCCTGAGTATCAAAGTCAGGTCATCAGGCTCGGCAGTAGGCACTTCCCCTAATATGCCAGCTCACCAGCCCCGTGGTCTTCATTTTTAATGATGGCGTTTGAGTTCATGCCAGCCTAGACTACCTGCCTCTCTTCTAGCACCTGCTGGTACATCTCTCCTCTCTAGTGCCACTGCTTAAAGATTCGGGGGGGCTCTAGTTGATTCCCTCTGATTCTAGGTCAGCCTTTCACCTGGTTTCAGGTTTTAGGAATCAGTATTTTGTTGTCCTAGTTTTCAACATGAATTTTTAAAAAGGATTTTGACTAGGGTTGTAGTTTGGTTGTGTGTGAGTCTCTGTAAAAAAGAAGGGAGGGAGGGAAGGACATTAGTTCATTGCTCAGCACATACACATGCCTGGCCTTCTAGAAACAGGAACATCGTTAAGCCAGTAACTGCCCTCCTGGAGCTGAGTCTAGAGGGAGAAGGCAGGAAACACAGACGTTCAACATGTAGCTTTGAGAGAGCAGGATAAACTCCATTTTTCCTAACAGCACTAAGATAGAAGCAGAACCAAGTTCCAGAGACACAGACACCCAGCTAAGACTCCGGTCAAGGTGATTCCCCCCCTAGGGTGGGTTGGCTGCTGGCCAAGGAATAGTTATGAAGCTAAAACAGAGGCTTAAGCCATCAAAGTCTCCAATGGTACTGGGAGAGTCTCCAAATGTATTTTGTCTTCTGTAGTTCTTCTCTTGGCTAAATGTTCCTGTTAACTGAAGTATGACCTGAAACGCAAAGGCTTGTACCTCTTAGCTTATGGTTTTTCCCTTTAAAAACCCTTCACTCTGAGGAGCTCAGGGCTGTCCTCCTTCACCTGGCTAGCCAGTGTGTTGGACGTGGACCAAGCCCGGGCTTGCTCGTTTATTAATAAACCGCTTTGTACTTGCATCGGATATTGGCTCTGTGGTGGTCTTGCTTAGGGGTCTCTCGACATGGGCACAACAGCTTGCTTTAAACCCCGTCTTGGGCAAAGTTCTATTGCTGTGAAGAGACTCCATGACCACAGCAACCCTTATAAAGGAAAGTGCTTGACTGGAGTTTTCTTGCATTCAGAGGTTTAGTCCATTATCATCATGGCCGGAAGCATGGCAGCACACAGGCAGACAAGGTGCTGGAGAGGTAGCTGAGAGTGTTACATCTTGGCAGGCAGCAGGAAGACAGACATTGGGCCTGACTTGAGCATTTGAAATCTCAGAGCTCACCCCCAGTGACATACTTCCTCCAATAAGGCCACACCTACTCTAACAAAGCCATACCTCCTAATAGTGCCACTCCCAGGTGGCACTATTCAGACCACCACACCAGCCCTGAAACATCATAAAGGAAACCCTCAGAGCTAGGTGGCATGGAGGACTAGTGGTATGTATGGACTAGTGGTATGTAGGTAGACCCCAGTGGCAGGGAAGGATATGACAGACAGCATAAAGCACATGTTTGCTCTGAGTCCTAGCTGAAGAGATAGAGCAGAGTACCTCCCAGACCATTTGGAAAGGCCTAGACGCTGCTGTCATGTACCCACTTCAGCAGACTCAGGAAACTGCTGTACAGAAAGACTCCTATACCTTTAGCAAGTCATGCGTTCTCTATGCTCAGTTTCCTCCTCTGTTGAGTTGCGGGACCCATTGCATCAGTGGATGTGATGACGCTCCTGGTTGGAACAAGGCTCTAAGGACTCTGACATTTGTGGAATGTAAAAACAGCGAGGGCCAGAATCTAAGATGAGTTGTTAAACGGGGCTGCCAGACATGGGGGCTTGGAGAGGGTCTCGGGTGGAGCCCCTGGGATTGTGGGAGGACCATGTAGGATTGTGGAGGATTTTGTGGTTTTGATTTCACAATGAGCCAGGTAACAGTTGGAGTTTAGGGGGGCCAGAGGTGCTAAGTGATCAGTAATGCATGGGTTGAGTCCAGTAACAAAGTGCCAGCAAGAGCCTGGCGAGGAGGGCTATCCTCAGACTCTCCCTGGCTCTCCCTCCTGCTCTGTCTCCTGGTGGATTTCTTTCCCTAGGGTAGAAAGATGACTGTAGGCTGTCCCTCTCAAAATGTCTCCAAATTCTTCAAGTACCTCAGCGTTAGCTAGTCTGGCACGAAGTGTGAAACCAAGTAAGTGATCTGTCAAGTGGGGTTCTTGGGTTGCGGGTGACAGAAACCAGCCTGGGCCACAAAGGAAACCGGGACAAAGTGGAGCTGGATGAGTGTCTCCAGGGGCGTGTTGGGTGTCTCCTTTCAGGCTCTGCTGGGCCAGGGAGTGGAGGTGACCATGGAGGGGAGCGTTGAAGTGCCTCTACTCTGCAGCTGGCCTCCCCGACACATGGGGTCTCCAGCCTTCTTTTGCACTTGGTTTGAGAACTGTGAGGCGCTGAGAACAGGAGGCTTGTCATGAGGACCCAATAAGTTGGATTTGAGTTGCGTTTAGAACACCACCAAGCACAGAACATGTGATTAAATAAGTACTAGCTGCTATTATTTTTATTTTGTTGCTACCATGGTTATCATTATTAGTATTTTTTGATACCTTGAAATTCTAGTTCTGTAGCAAGAAGAGCTGATTGGTCCAGCTTAGGTGAATGTGTAGGTGAACCCTGTGATTGGCGTCCCCAACATGTCCTAGTCTCTCTGTTTTGTTGTGTGATAGAACACTGACGAAAAGCAGCTGGGGGAGGATAAAGTTTAGGGTGTGTACTTCCTGGTCACAGGGCAGGGACTCAAGGCAAGAGCTTGACGCAGAAACCTTAGAGGAACACTGCTTTCTGGCTCGCTCTGGCTGACTCAGAAGCTCATGCTTAGCTATCTTTCTTCTATGGTCCAGGCCCACCTGCCAAGGGATGGTGCTGCCCACAGTGGGCTGGGCCCTTCTGCCTTAATAATCAAGACAAGCTTTCATAGGCATGCCCACAAACCGGCAATTACCGGATTGAGCTTTTTCCACTTAACTCTAGGCTGTGTCGAGTTGGCAGTTAATGACTAAGACGCCACTTCACCCCTGAGCTAGGAGGGATGAGGAAACAACAGTTTCTCCAGGAAAAGTGGGCAGCTGTGACCAGAAGTCGGGACAAGTGTCCTCCATGTTCAGTAATTTGACTCAAAATGTGATGACCAGTCTTCTGCCTTGTGCCGTGACTTGTCCTCAAAGGGACGATGATTTGCAGGCCTCTTCCTCACTGGGCTCTCAGTCATGGAGAAACAACTGGGAAAGAAATGAGGGGCTGGAAGAGGCCAAGGGCTCGGAACAGTTCCTGGTCTTGAGGGGGTCATCAGTAAATACTTGTTGAAGGGACAAACACTCAGGAAATGAAGAAGCTTGTGGGAACACACAGCCAGAGCAGGCGCCTTAAAAGAAACCCAGTTTCCATGTCCAGCTTCAGGGCAGGGTGAGGTGAGGTCATCCCCCTGCACATCCTGGCACACCACGGGTATTTAATAAATGGGTACTGCTTGATCTCTCAGATGTACAGTCCTGCAGTCCATCATTGTGACAGTTAAGGGACCCCCTGTGCTGGGGAGCCATGCTCTGTGGACCAGGATGTAGAGATGTAGCTACGAGGTATATCTAGGCGGTGCAGCTGCTGATACAGGTGGGCTTCCTCAGTCACAGGCAGCTAGTGCATGGCCAGTTGCTGCTCAGGGTGGGGGTTCATAGTCTTGGTAACATTTAGTAGAGCTTCCTTAATAGCAAAGAACATAGTAACCCCACTTTCTGATATCCTGGTACTGTGCAGAACATGAACCCATGGAGTCTCCCAGGATGCCTACTGCACAAAGCTCGGGGCATTGTGAAATAGCATGCCTGTTCAGCACCCAGCAAATGCAGAGTCCCGTTAGGAGCATGTCTCTGGCCTCCTGTGCCAAAGCTCAGGCTTTTCTCTCTCTGCCATGTCTGGCATCTTTTTCTCTTTAGCATAATCTTTATAACAGTTTTATTTTGCCCTGGGTTGTGCTCAGTGGAAGAGAAGGTACTTAGGGTCTGTGAGGCCCTGGCTTCAATGCCTAGCAACAACAAAAAAAGAAATTAAAGCCATTATTTTAGTTTATTTGTTCAGAATTTTAAAATGCAAAGTTGGTTTCCTTTCCTTGTGTGATAGACTCTGCACAGCAGCAGCCTCTGTGAGCTGTTTGTGTTTTACTTTGTGTGCTTGGGGTTTAATCCAGACCCCACACGTGCCGGGCAAGGCTCTGCCTCTGAGCTGTTCCTTCAGTCCCTCGCTGGTTTCATTTTGAGACAGGAGCTGAGTTACCCAGTTAGGCTTTGGACCTGAGATCCTCCTGCCTCAGCCTCCCGATTAGCTCAGTTGACAGGCCTGCACCCCGAGGCCCAGCTTGTGACCTGCTCCTCATGCATGTGAGCAAATCTATAAACATGGTAAGTTTACCATGGACTGTAGAGGAGAGCCATGGGCTGGATTTGGCCAACTGCCTGTTATTGTACGGCAAGGTAATTAAGAACAGGCTTCATGTTTTTTTAAGGTTTATAGGGGGAAGAAAATTCAGAAGGTTTCATGACATGTCAGATTATGGTTTCAATGTCATAAAATTTATGGGACTCAGCTATGTTGTCTGGTTGTGTATTGTCTGCAAGAGACAGTATGTCCCCAAACCTTTCCTGTTTTCTCTGGTCCCCCTACTCTTCTTCAGCCCCTGTGTCTTAGAGAGAGAGGATCAGCTCCCAGCACTCTTTTTATCTGCTGTGTTCTTTGCTCCCTGCCTTCTGCCCTGGGGTGGATGGAGCCCAGCTGCAAGCAGTGGGCAACCCGGGGGTGTGGCCACAGGTGGGTCTGTTGGGATCTGCACTCACACACACTCTGAGCACTGCTAGCGCACCAGCTGCTGGGCAGGCCCCTGGCTAGCAGCCAGCACAGGTCCCAGCCTGCCGGCAGGAATCCATAGGCTAGTGGGGGAAGCTGACACTGACTGTGTTTATTCAGCCCTGCACTCACAGCCTCCTCTGACCTGTTCCCCATCACTCCTCTTTGTTTTTATTTGTGGCACTCAAGAGAAAAGATAGATTAGACACTTACATCAGAATCAATTCTGTGAATGTGTGTGTGTGTGTGTGTATGCAGATACCCCAGCAAGAGGGCTCTGCTCCCGCTTTGCCCACCTGCCTGGCCCCTCCACCCCTTTAGCTCTGTAAATACCAGCAGATACTGTTTTGGTATGCCCTTCTTTCTATTACAGAAGCCAGCCTCTTCAACATCCTGTTGGCACTTGGCTTTTTCATTCAAAAGTGCATCCATCTTGGATCTCCCTGTGTCTTCTGGTTGGTACTGAGGGGTGGGTAGGCTTTTATTTGCTTGAGGAAGAACATTTTTGCATGAACAACATGTAGGCAGCAAGGCTTGTAGTCAAGGAACGGAGATGGCCTTGATTCTGAGAACACCTAGGTGTGGCGTTCTGCCCTGTTTCCTTCTGTGCCCTGTTTTCCTCTGTGGCCAAGTACACATGGCCTTCATTGCAGGTGACCAAGGAAAGGCCAGGACTGTCCTTGAGAGCCTGTTAGTGGTTGACAGTGTAAGCATTTCTTCTGCAAGCTATTCCCACAAGGTGTGATCTGGTGTCTGGAGGTTTGCAGTCTTATGCTCCCACCCACCATGGTCCTTTCCCATCATCCAACACAGGGCAAGTCCAACACCTCTCATCTTTCTGGGGGCAACATTTCAGTGACAGCCACAGGGCTCTTTGTGCTCAGTTGGCCACATAGTAAGTACCCAGTATGAGATAGCAGTGGATTGGGTTTTCACAGAAGACCTTGTTGGCCACCTGCTTTTTTTTTTTTTTTTTTCAATTGAAGCTCATGATCAGCAGTTTTGATTAGGGAGCTGGTAGGGTACATACACTTTTTACCCCATCACTGGGGAGAAGCTGAGTTTGAGGCCAGCCTGGAACTCATTCTGAGACCGTGTCTCAAACAAAATAAAACTTTAAGAAACCTGAATAAATAAGCAATTTTGATTCAGGATCCTGACTGCCTGGGTTCTAATACCTCTCTGGCATGCCCTGCCTTGGGCAGGTTACTCGCTCTGTACTTGGCTCTTGCCATGAATGAATGAAGATAGTGACAGCGCCTGCTGCCTCTTGCTCCTGTGTCAGGATGAAATGGGCTAACATTGTGATGCTCTGAAAAGCGGCACAGCATGTCGTGACATCGGTGGATACCAGCTGTTATTATATTACCATTATTTCACACACTCTGCCATCTGTCTGGAGCTCTGCAGCACAGAGGGCCCAGGGGACTTGGTGGCAGCAATGGCAGTTTCAGGAAGTGGTGACCTTCATTAACAGTAGCACCTCACCTTTCCCAAAGAATACAGTCCTGCAGTGACTCTGGCCAAACTCGCCACACTTGACTATGAGTCATTGGTGGATGAAGCCACATGGCCACCCTTAACTCCCAGGAAGGCTGGGAATGGAGAGTTCTCCTAGTTATCAGCCCCTGTAGACTGTAGATACCATAATCTTAGGTGTGCCTAGCAAATCATTAGCAAGCACATGAATCCGCTTACCAGTATATGCAGCCATCAGGAGGAGCCTGGCGCTTTGGCCTGTGTTAAAGCACCTGGCCTCCAAACTGGAGAGCTGAAAGGAAGCCTGTGATGGGCATAGTTGTTCCAGAACCTCATGAGCTGTATCTGTATCAGGGAAACAATTAAATCTTCTAGATCAAAGACAAGCCCTGGGAACTGGGCCTGGAGCACTGCAGAGAGGCTGCAGGACTAGTTTCTCTTCTTTGGGGGCAAGTCCGTTTACTTTCTGCCTGATTACCCCATGGACAATCCCACCGGCCCTCAGAGGTCTTCTAGTCAGCCATTCTCTCTGGCTAGACTCCTCTCTTTGGAAGTAACTGGTCCCCTTGGGCCTGGGGTGAGGGTGGGGGGGCACTTACTGGGTGCCTGGAGCTTTCCACAGTGCTAGAGATGACCTTAGGAAACACCATGCACTCACTGTGTGCCTGGCTGCAGGGAGGTGAGAGGGCACTAAACCAGTCACGGATGAGATGTGCTCCAAACCAGTCACGGATGAGATGTGCTCTAGACCAGTCACGGATGAGATGTGCTCTAAACCAATCACGGATGAGAAGATGTGCTCAGGGCTGCTAAATCACTTGCCCAAGATCACACAGCAAGTTAGCAGCTATGTCTCCAGTCTTGGTTAATTAACACTTTGCTCTTAGCAGCTGCACAGGTAGTGTGTTCTTTAGGGTCCTTTCTCCAATGTCCTTCAGAAACTCTCTGGCTTCTGAAGCCCGTGTATTGCAGCTTATGGGGCTTCTAGGTAATGTTGCTATAAATGTGGCCACAGAGGAGACACACAGGGTGGGGGATGTTAGGCTGGGAAATCTGTACACTGCCACTGTGACCAGAGTGTCCAGAAGGGATAGGTGTCAGGTAGGCAGGGACATTGCTCTGGCTATTGTGGAGATGTAACCTTGTGGGTTTATGTAACCTCGATGATTCCTTCCTGGGATCAAGGCTTCTCTGTAATGCATACCACAGTGGCCTAGCCTGCTCTCCCCATGACAGTTTCAGCCACGCTGAATGGAAGTTGCTTTTGCATTTGGTAGTCCTGTATACTTGAGAAGGGCTCTGAGATCAGTTCTGGCCATACAGTAGTAGGTTTGAAGTGCAGGAGTGCATAAGTGGTTCATGAGGTACACTTAACAGCTAAATAGCACTTGCTTGCAGTATCTTTTTGGCAGATGCCAAACAGGGAGTGAGATGGAGTGAAGGGTGGTTATTAAAAGCTTATACCCTGGAGCCATTGCCTGGGGTTCAGGTCTGGCTCAGGCTCTTGACCTGGGGCAAAGGACTGAAACTCTCAGGACCTCACTTTTCTTAACTGAGGTGGGTGGGGATGATGATAGGACCAGCCTCACGGGTAGTTAGAAGTTACACAAGTTGGAATCACAGTGTGAGAATTAGTCTCTGTGATCAGGTGTTGCACAGTGTTAACTGAAGACCAGCAGCTTCGGGTTTGTGGAGAGTCAAGTTCAGTTTCAGGGAAGATGATTCCCAGCTTGTGAGCCTGAGAACTGTGATTCTACGCAGAATGGGCTGCTTGGCACTGCCACGGACTCAAGTCTAGCTCTGTCAGAGCTTATTTAATACACACGTGATTCGAGTTGGAACTTTTGGAGTGGTGAGAAACTCTGTGTTCTTTGTGGAAGAAGTTGGGAGAAAGACGGCCTGGCGAGTGTCTGAGAACTCTGAGTCGCTGTCCCAGATGCCCCTCTGGTAGCCGTCCAGGAGAACAGTGCCTGAGCCCTGTGCAGGTGGGCAGAGCTGTGGGTCGGGGTGTGTGGGAATTTGGTCCTTATTAAATTGTGACCTTGACTGAGTGACTGAGTGAGGCTTCTCTAAGCTCAGCTGCATCCCAGCATCACCAGCGTATCAGTGGGCTTTGAACTAGGAAAGCGGTTTGCATGGGTCCTGGAACATAGCGAGTGTCTGTTAAATGTCAGCCGCAGTGCAGTTACTGCCTTTCCTGCTGCTCTGTAGTTGTTGTGGACTGTGGCAGGTGCAGTCCTCAGGTGTCTCTCGAGCAGGCAGCTCCGGCAAACTAGAAGACTTGTCACAGGAACCTCAAGGAGAGAGTAGCTGCTAGAAGCAGAGGTGCATGTGTTCTTTCAGCAAATGTTTATAGGCCTTTTCTTTGTCTTTGTGTTTTGAGATACTTTCTCACCATATAGCCTGGGCTAGCCCAAAACTCATAGTCCCCAGCCACAGCCTCCTGTGTGCTGGAATTGCAGGTATGCACCACCACACCCAGTTCATTTATAGGGTTTCTAGTCTGTGCCAAACACTGTTGTGCCCAGGCCTAATTATATAGACAACCAGATCTACTACAAATGGGAAATCTGCTGGAGAAACAGACTAGAAGAAGTAAACGGTGTTGTTTCGTTTGGTTTGTTTTCTAAGACAGGTTTGTTTTCTCTCTGTGTAATTCTGTCTGTCCTAGAACTTACTCTGTAGACCAGGCTAGCCTCGAACTCAGAGATCCTCCTTCCTCTGCCTCTGCCTCTGCCTCTGCGTGCTGGTATTAAAGGCGTGCACCATCATTTGAGGGGGGTATGATAAAATGTGTTTATCATAATAGTGCTATTAAGGCACAAAACCAGGTCTGAGCATAGTATCACATGCTGTAATTCCCAGCAATTGAGAGGGTGAAGTATTGGGATCATGATCCAGGCCAGGATGAGCTGCATAATGAGTTTTAGGCTAGTTTTAGACTGTGTCTCTGGATGGATGGATGGATGGATGGATGGATGGATGGATGGATGGATGGAGGTGGAGGTAGCAGATAAATCAATCAATAGATATATAACTTAGTGTTAAAAATGCTTCCTTAGCATGCAGTATGTGGAGTTTATAAACTCCCCAGTATTCTAAGGGGGGAGTGGGGGAGGGATGACACTGACAAGACAGGACACTAGACCAAGCCCAAGAGGTCGTGACGTGTGTGGTGCTGTAGTTTTACAGTAAAGGAGTGGAGGGGAGCATGTGGGGGGGGGGGGGGTGAGGGATGAGGGGGGTCTAACCAGAGAGAGGAGGAGCCAGCCATGCAGAGTGCAGGAAAGGAAATGCTTGGCAGAGCGCGTGGCAGGTGTCAAGACCCAGAGACAGCAGAAGCTTGGTTGGGGGAGTGGGGGGAAGAGCAGACAGGAGGCTGGCATTGGCCTGAGTAGGGTGACTATGCTGAAAACATGATGGCATGCATCTTTAATCCCAGCACTTGGATTGCAGAGACAGGCTGATCTCTGGATTTGAGACTAGCCTGGGCTACACACTGAGACCTTGTCTTAAAAAAAAGAAAGAAAAGAAAAAGAAGTGGGAGATTGTGGGACCCAACTTTGCTCCCAAAGCCTGTACTGTCTTCAGACCTGGAAGTGTCTGAAAGCAAAGGCTGAGGTCCTGACTCTGGCCTCTCAGGTGTGTGGGGGCAAAGGTTCAGTAGTCTCTCTCTCACTAGCCCCCTCAGGGCCCTTTCCCAGGATTCCATACCACAGGGAAGACCTTTTCCTATTGGTGGCTCTTACCTCCCAGCCAAGAATGTGGCTGTTTTCCTCCCTAAGGTGGTCCACTCATGCTGTCAGTGGGGCATAGCCCACTTTCTCCTCCCCAAATCTGGATCAGCTGGAGGTTCCAGAAATCTGCCAGGCCAAACTCAGACTCCCGCCCGGTGACTAGAACAAGGATCCTAGGTGGGGAAGCAAACGGTTAAATCAAAGAGCCTAGAGGAGCCTACGAGGAATCAGGCTCCAGGTTCATCTCTGGCTTCTCTACTAACCATCTCAGGACTTGGGCCAACTGGCCTCAGTGCCTAGCCTTGGCTTTTCATCTTCACACAGGGGTGGCGTTCTGTGCTTAGAAGCACACACCAGGCATGCTGTAGACAGATGCTGTGTTCCCATGTAAGTCACAGTGAGATGGATTTCTTTCTTTTAGTTTCTTGTCAACAGCTAAGTCACTTAGAATTGATCCCCAACTCCCCACATCAGCCCGCCTCTGTCTGGGAACTTGGCATCTGACTGGGAGCTTGCTTTCAATTGCCAGAAATCAACCTGCTTCTGGGGGACAGGTTATTTGATGCCAGGAAGCTAAGCATCTTCAGGATGTTTGTTGACAGAGATGGGGACTGAGTGGAGCCTCTGTAGTGGCGGCTGCCTGCTTCTCTTCACCCTGGCAGCTGGCTGCTTACTGGGGTGAGTTAGATGGGGACAGCTGAAACCAGAGCCTAGCCTGCTTCCATTTGCTCCTCACCCCTGCCTGCGTAATGGGGCCTGAGACCTGGACATTATTTTTCTCAAAGCTCCCTACCACAACCGTAGGCTTTCTGGTTGCCTGACAGTTGCTTGTGGGCCTTGTTGCAGTACAGGCTCTGATTAGTGAGGCTTGAGGATGGGCAGTTGTATCCCAAACAGCTCTGAGGGTCAAGGGCTTAGAGGTCTGACTTGGAGAATCTTGGGCAAAACTCAGCATTTTCTCTCATCTACTGGTCATCAGAGCTTGTGATCCTCAACCAGGGTTTCAGCCTCAACACTGTGCCTCTGGGGTTGGATTCTTGGTTGTGGGAATGGCCCTGTGCATTATGGGATGATTAGAGCACCCTGGCTTCCTCACTAGGTGCCAGTTACAAGTTACCCTATTGCCATAGTGATTGATAATCAAAAATATCTCCAACTATGCCCTGGAATAGGGGTGGTAAAGTGGCCTCTGAGGAGAACCAGTGGCCCCATACCTTCAAGCTTCACTGTACCGGGGACCCCCAGGCCCAGCTGGTCACTCACAGTGGTATCTTGATAGCCTCCTGGTGGGTCTCTTGTTCCCTGTGTTGGTACGTGTGGCCTAGGCAAGCAAGAGGGGGAAGTATGAGACGCGCTGGGCATTCATATTGGGCTAGTAGGAAGCAGTGTGAAGTCACTGGAGATCCCCTTTCGATAGTAACGTTCTAGGCGTTGGACAGCTTCTCTTTTGGACTCACTTTTCCATTTCTATTTCCTCATCTTTCTGTCCCTCTAACTCCCCCTGCTCTGTGGAACTGGCCCCACTGTGCCCCAGTGCCGCCCCTAACAGCCAGAGAGTGTCTGAGTCAGGTCATGTCCCTCTCCTGTTCAGAAACTTGGGGCTGGCTCACTGTCGTCACTGGCACTTGAGGAAGGTCAGAGTCTATTCCGTGGCCCACAGCCCCACCCCATCTTCCCTAACCCCACCCCCCAGTGATCTTGTCTGCCTTCCTGCATGCACTGGCAGCTTGGCTCTTCAGGGCCACGTGCTGGCTCGCCCCCAGCCCCAGCCCTGCTCCTGATGTTCTCTAGCCCAGATCCTTTCTACCTATAGCTCTCTGTAAGAATTTGCCTCTGGTGAGGCCTTTGTTACCCTTGATCCCAAATAAAAGCTGCACTGTTTGTTATCTCCCCTCCCCAGAGATCGTCCCCTTTAGACAGAGACCTTATCTTTACCTATAGTTGCTATTTGTGTTTGTTGAGTGAGTAAAAGAGGGAGGGAGGAGGGTGGACCTTGCTTGTTGGTCTCCTTTGTGTCTGCCCTATGGAGTGCTCTCCCTGGCTCCCGGAGCAGACCCTGCTTAAGCTCAGGGCTACAGACTAGGAAGCTGGGGTTCTGGTGGGACATGTCTCAGCCTGAGGTCTCCCTTGGAATTGGTGCAGTTCCCCGAGGCAGTCCAAGCCCCCTACTTTAGATGGTTCATTAACTAGATACTTTGCACGGTTCTGTGTGTGTGTGTGTGTGTGTGTGTGTGTGTGTGTGTGTGTGTGTGTGTGTGAGAGAGAGAGAGAGAGAGAGAGAGAGAGAGAGAGAGAGAGAGAGAGAGAGAGAATGTCCACATTGGGCCTGGAGCTCCCACCTGTCCAGTATGGGTTGCTGAGCTTTCCTGAGCCAGACCCAGCTGGAGGGGGGATATGGATTCACTGCTATGTTCCTTGTTACTGCTAGGAAAGGCAGCTGTGCGCCCCCCACCCCCACCCCCTGGCCTACATAAGGCCTGGTGGTGTCTGTTGGCATGAGAAGAGCCATGTGTTGGCCCAGGGCGCTCGAAGACAGACCTGAGGGGACAACTTAAGTATGCCTTCTGCAGGCGTCCAAGGAGTGTCAGCTTGTGTTTCTGAGCCACCGTAAATGGATTTCCAAGTCATTTCAGACCCATGTCTTACTCTGTGACCAGGGCCACAGTTGCCTGGGATACAGATGGAAATGCCATTTAGGCCCAGTTGTGGTGAGTGTTCTTATTAAAACATCCAGAGTCTTCATCCATTCGTTCATTTACTAAATATCCGTTTGATTGCCACTCTCATTGCTGGTCAGCAAGAACCAAGAGCCTACCCTAGTGGACAGGAGGGACAGGTCCTGTATGCCGGCATGCTGCTGCTTGAAGACTTGCCGCTAGCTGCCGGGAGATTTCGGCATCCTAGAGGTCTAGCAGACCCTGTCACCCACAGGGTGTGAATAGTCCAGCAGACCCTGTCCCCCACAGGGTGTGAATAGTCCAGAACCTGTCACCCACAGGGTGTGAATAGTCCAGCAGACCCTGTCACCCACAGAGTGTGAGTGGTCCAGCAGACCCTGTCATCCACAGAGTGTGAGTGGTCCAGCAGACCCTGTCACCCACAGGGTGTGAATAGTCCAGCAGACCCTGTCACCCACAGGGTGTGAGTGGTCCAGCAGACCCTGTCCCCCACAGGGTGTGAATGGTCCAGCAGACCCTGTCCCCCACAGGGTGTGAATGGTCCAGCAGACCCTGTCCCCCACAGGGTGTGAATGGTCCAGCAGACCCTGTCTCCCACAGGGTGTGAGTGGTCCAGCAGACCCTGTCCCCCACAGGGTGTGAGTGGTCCAGCAGACCCTGTCCCCCACAGGGTGTGAGTGGTCCAGCAGACCCTGTCCCCCACAGGGTGT
>CABHPR010149417.1:23510-36658 GCA_902168415.1 Peromyscus melanophrys | reverse complement strand
CAGTAGGCAACACTTGAAGTACCAGGCCCTGTTCCTGTTCCGATTTTAATTCCCACAACAACTCCAGTGACAATGCTATGATTAATCACCTTTCCAGATAAGGAAGCCAAGGCACAGAGAGGAGAAAGAATTTGTCCAGTGACCCATTAGTGGATGACAAAGCTGAGATCTGAAGGTGGGCCATCTGGGTTAAAAGAGTGCGTACATGAGTGTGCATGTGTGCATATGTGTTGGGGTGTCTCATGCAGCCCACACTGACTGTGTATCCAAGGATGTCCTTGATGACCTCCTGATCCTCCTGCCTCAATTACTGAGTTTGGAGGATTACAAGCCTGAGACACATCCCTCTGAGGAATAACAATCAGGAATTCATGAAGCCTAGGCAAGCTACACCCCGGCCCTCAAAGTCTCTGCTCAGAAGCACGCTGTGGCTACACAAGACAGTTAGGCAGAGCCAGGCCAGTCAGTCTGTGTGGGGACAGAGGAAGGTCCTGCTGGCATGGGAAGACAGGAAGGACCAGATGTTCCCATGCTCCGAGAACCAGCTCTACTCACCCCTTCTCCCCCACTGCACTGTCCATCGAGAAAACCCAAGGGCAAGGAGGAAGTGCTCCTCACTCGGTTGCTGCCGCCCTGGGGAGTCCTGCCCTGGATCCTGAGTGTGTGTCCAGTGGCCCAAGCAGCGTAGCGGTTCCTGGGCTAGGACACCTGCCACCTGTAGTCTGCCCTGTAGAATTGCCACAGAGGCCACTCAGGCTTCGTGGCAGAGGTGACCCTCCTCCTTCACTTCGGAAACTGGTTTCTCTCAGTAGCTTGCTAGGGACAAGATACAGAAGAGGGACTCTTGGGGAACCTGGGTTTGGAGTGATGGAGCCTGCAAGTTAATAGCTTTGGACTTACATGCCTGACAATACCTGTGCTGGCTTTGTGGCTGTGTGGGCAGCTTCACATCTGAGCCTCAGGCCCTTCCTCTTAAATACTTCATTGAGTTATTCCGATGGGAGTGGGGAGCAGGTGGTAACTCTGAGGTCAGCTTATGTAAAGTCCTTAGCCCAGAGCCTATACCCAGTGAGCTCTCAGTGCCTGGAAAGGTTCTGTCGTCAGTGGGTGAGGGCAGGACCTCTGGAGCCACCACTCCCAGCTCCAGGACCTTGGGTGAGTGGCTTTCACCTTTGGGGCTACATTTCCTCATCCCCAAATGAGGAAAGTAATGTCCCTACCTCATGAAGATGCTGTGAGCACCCTTTGAGTCAGTACCTGTGAAGTATGAGCCGTCAGAGTCTGATGATCATCTAAGAAAGTGGGCCCAGAGCCCAGCAGTCAGGCGAGGAGAAAGTGGGCCCAGAGCAATGTTAGGAATAGATTGGTTTGAGAAAACTCCATCTTGGGGATGAGGGATGGTGATGTGGACCCCCTCCCTGGTTTTGTCGGAAGCGTCCTTCTCTCCAGAAAGTTGGCCTTTGAGGACTAAATAATGTGACTTGAAAGGAGGAAGCTGGACAGAAAAGGGCAGGCTTCCCAAAGTCCGCTCCTTCCACAGGGTAATTGGAGGTGGTGTTTGAATAAACACTCAACGCTTTAATAGCCATACTTTTATTTTCATGCGTAACAGGAAAAGAATTCAAACAGTGCAGCAAGCCTAGCACTCCATGGCCATTTCTGTTCTGGGTGGGGCTGTTGTTGGTTTTGAAACCAAAAATAAAATGAGGCTAGTTAGAGCAAAGTGCAAAGTAAATAATGGCACCAGGGTCTGAGGCAGGGGTGAACAGTGACCACAGGAACGGATCCAGGCAGTGGGGAGGAGAGAAGTGCTGGTCAGGCTGGCCGAGCCCTTGTGCTTTTCTTCTCTTCCAGAGCTGCAGCTTGCTCTGGAGGCTGCTGGCCTTCCTTGCACCTCCTCCTCGATTCTCAAGTGTCACTGAAGGTCTGATGACAGCCACTCAGAGTGGAGCCACAGCCCTGCAGCTGCAGTTCCTCCAGGAGAGGTGGTGGGAGGGTGATGAAATGGACAGAGCGTCTGCTGCCAGCACCTGCTGCCCCTGCAGTGGGATCGGAAACAGGTGTGGCCTAGGGCAGCCGCCTGTGAGAACACTAAGAATTGTAGCTGCTGCTTGCTGAGTGAGTGTCAATGTGTTAAGTGCTTCTGGGCTGGATAACATTGAGTCTTCACTCTGTGAGGCTGTCTACTGGGGACACCTCGGGCTGCAGGTAACAGGATGCCTGGTGAATCTGAGCCAGGTGGTGGAGACGTCTTAATGTCATTTCAAACAGCCTGGAGGAGACAAGCCTAACTGCCAGTGCAGAGGCTCTAAGTCACCTTTGTGCACCTTCAAGCACACCCTGTTTATCTCACAGCCCTGTGAGCATGTTTGGTCCCTCTGTTGACTGTCATGTGGTCTTGAAAAGGCTACCTCAGCTTGGTGATCACACTGCATGTACAGCATCCCCAACAGAAGGAAATGAGAGCCACAGACACCTGTACCCCTAGCAGAGCTTTTTATGGCTCTTTGTCCATAAAAGAGTCGATGGCTGCCCCTAGCTGCAGGAGAGGCTGTGAAAAATGTCCGTGTGTCCAGTGCAAGACATGCAGAGAAGGGCTGGGAATGGCCTTCCGCTGCACAGGCAGGTGTCTGCTGTGGCTGGGGACTGTTCCTGTTTCCTCTGCAGACAAGGAAGATGAAGGATTGCAAGTGTCTTAGTTACTTTTCTATTTCTGTGAAGAGATACTATGACCAAGGCAGCTTATAAGAGACATTTAAGTAAGGACTTACTTTACAGTTTCAGAGGGGGAGTCCATGACCATCATGTTGGGAAACATGGCAGCAGGAAGGCAGGCACTGCACTTTTGAAACCTCAAAACCCACTCCAACAAAGCCACACCTCCTAATCTTTCCCAAACAGTTCCACCGTGGGGAACCAAGCATTCAAACTACTAACCTACAGGGGCGCTATTCTCATTTAAATCTCCTGTGGGGGGGAGATGGCTTGCCAGGATCCAGAGAGCTTATAGTGCCCAGCAGAGGGTGGAGCCCATAGCTGTCTGCTTGCAGAGCCTGTCCTCTTAACTCCTGTAGGTACCCCCTCCCCGCAGGCCCAGGCACACAGATGGCCATAATACAGGGTGAGGAGTCTGAGCATCATATGGAGCAGTCGGGGAAAGATAGATTCCGCCTGGGCCCAGATGGGAGAGCTGTGGAGGAGTGATGGCTGAACTTTAAAGGGAAGCATGAGTTCTGCCAGGTACACAGGGAAGTGGCATGGGGAGGTGGCCTCATGAAAGGGGCACAGGATGAGCAGAAGTGGACTGGGCCGTGTGGGCTGGTGGCTAATCAAGGCTGTTTGGGATTGCATTTTCTCATCTCCTCAGGAAGTCTGGAGGAGTGGAGCTTTCGACCACTGAGTGGGTTCCCCCACGTCACAGGCTCTGCCCCAGCCATGCTGCCCTCAGTGTGCCACAGGCTGGGTCCAGGTCCGAA
Organism: Peromyscus melanophrys; assembly: GCA_902168415.1. Classification (NCBI taxonomy): domain Eukaryota; kingdom Metazoa; phylum Chordata; class Mammalia; order Rodentia; family Cricetidae; genus Peromyscus; species Peromyscus melanophrys. Next base: position 33,182 of record CABHPR010149417.1, on the reverse strand, counting down.
GCCCCCGATTGTCACTAGAGTGGAAAGAGGATCTGCAGTTTTCATTTCTTTTGATAAATGAGAATTCTCAACATGGAAGTTTGAGGTGAATAAAGGTGTGTTGGGAATGGAACCCAGCACTCTATCACTGAACCCTACCCTGACCCTGTTCATGTTCATGGTGAACAGCATGGAGCTTTTGGTATATGTGTACACTGTGGGACGGCTCAATCTATTTAACATGCACATTCCTTCACATCAGTAGTTTTTGTTATAAGAAAGCCTAAAATCTACTTTCAACAGTTACACTGCATCATTTTTAGCCGTGAACTTGTGATACACAGCTATATCCTCTGAACTTGTTCCTCCCATGTAACTAAAATTTGGTGTCCTTTGCCCACTGTCTCCCAGTGCTCATCTCCTTTTTTGAAAGTCTTTCCATGTACCCCCTAGCTACCCTGGAACTCACTATGTAGACCATGCTGGCCTCAAACTCAAAGAGTTTGGCCTTTGCTAAGATTAAACACATCTCTTCCATGCTCGGTACCCACCCCATTTTATACCAGCTCCAGGGAATAGCCTATCCATGGAGGGGGTGCTGGAGAGGGGGGAATCTGGGCATACTACCTAGTCCTCTAGTGCACATGCTCTACTTGGTGTGGCACCATTGTTTCCCCCTAAACAGTTGGGCTGATGGGACTGTCACCACCTCATACTTCATGTTGGGAGGATTCCACTCAGCAGATATTCTCCATTAGAGTCAGGGAGTGCCCAGGAGCTTGTGTCAATGACCTGATTGTAAGGCCTCACTTGGCGTCATGCCAGCACCTACTTAGGGTCAAGCCCTGACTCCGGCATGGAAGAGCTGAGTAATGCTGGCCACGTGACTTTGCATCTCTTTGCTTCCATCTCCACATCTCTGAGGAGCATGCTCTGGGCACTGCCAGGCACATGGTTGACATCAGAGACCTTTCTCTGATGAGTACAGGAGTGGAAGATCTGAGTCAGAAGGAGCAGAGGGCTTGCTAAACTTTTTTGGATTTGCATTGCAAAGAGGCTTTCCAGAAAGGCCTGGATGGCTCTATCTCAAGAACCAAGGCACCCCATTGCCTCACTCTGGAGTCTGTTGGTCCAGGTCTAAGTGATCATTCACTCTCATTCTGACCGGGAGCAGAACCAGCCTTACACCACAGGCACATTGGATAATACCCACAATGTCTTCCCACATACACATACACGCCAACCCCTCTCCCTTTCCCCCTTCTCTGATCTGCCCTCCTGTTTTGTTTTATGTTTTTGAGGGAGTTGCTGTGTAGCTTAGACTGACCTCAAACTTGCAGCAATGTCCCTGCCTCAGCCTTTCCAGTGCTGAGATTCTAGGTGTATGCCACTACACCCAGTTCAAAATGCCCATGTTCTTCAGAGCTGCAAAGTGAAATGCATATTGGAGTGACATGGTGGCCAGTCATAATGATGCACCCCTTTAATCCCAACACTCAGGAGGCAGAGGCAGGCAGATCTCTAGGAGTTTGAGGCCAGCTTGGTCTACAAAGTAAGTTCCAGGACAGCCAGGACTAGATAGAGAGACCCTATCTCAAAACAACAACAAAAAGTTTTTCAGCATGAGGGAAAAAGGAAGCTGGAGCAAATACTGCAGTCTTGATAGCTGTTAATTCGGGTTTGAGTACACGGGTGTTTATTACACCTTTTTTTAATTCTTTGGAATGTTAACAAAACAGTAGAGAGGGGTAGGGGAGAGAAACAGGCAGACACAGAGACAGAAACTATGAGTGAGGATGCATGGTGGAGAGAAGTTCCACCAAAGTAGTTTGGGGCTGCCGTTGCCAGGTGCTATCCTCTCTGTATGTCACTGTGGTCCCCTTGGTTAGGACTGTGGCTCAGCATTTGGTATGATCTTAGCTTTCCCGCCAGAGTTGTGATTTCTCATCTCTTCTTGCTCAGAAGGCGAGACAGAACTCCCCAGTGGTTAATTTCCAGGATTCCTCTCACTGGTGAGTCTGGTTCCCCTGTGAGCTGGGGAAAGCCATGGTCTGCCTTCCTGCAAGGATCTGTGTGATGAGGCAGACTGACTGGGCCTGTGTGTGGGCTTGACCAGGCCCCAGCCTCTGTCATCCTCAGAACACACATGAGCAGTCCTGGATCCTTTACTCCTGGGGCCACCGGCCCTCCTCCAGTCTCCTGAGCAAGTTCATGGCTGTGAGCCGCCCAGCTCACACCCTGTGCATTCTCTACTCCCATCACGCTGTGGAAGGTAGAAGGGGCCCAGTCCCATCTGGTACTGGGTGTGTCCCAGGCAGCAGAGGTGACCCACCCAGGATCTGGCCTTCGGTCTGTGCAGTAAGGTCATCGCTTAGGAATTTTTCCCGGGCAGCCCTACAGAAGACCCACGTGTGCCTGTGGTCAGCTGCAGCTTCCGGCTGTCTCACTTTTGCTGAATTCCAGCAATTTCTCATTTCCTTTAGGAAACAGAATGAGTCTGCAGAGAAGGATGAATAACCATGATGACACTCTTGGCAATAGGGACACTGGGAACCTGCCTGAAGCTTGTCGTTGATGTCCTTACCGCAGGGTCATCTGCACTGTAGAGCAGACGGGGCCAGGTGTCCTGTGTTCAAATCCCTGCATCACCACTTAAATGTCATATGACATTGGCAAAGTAACCAGACCTCTTTGTGCCTCAATTCTTTATCTGTAAAATGATGGTTGTGCCTGCCTCCTAAAATAATAAGGGTTAATTACAAACTATTTGTAAAGTTTTAAAAACAGTTTCACAATTAACACTGTCTGTAGCAGTGTTATATCTGACTTGTGTTTGTGCATTTAGCCTGTACTAGCTAGATGAACGCAGAGACTGTGAGGAAGAGAAGCTCCATCCTCCTCCAGGGCCTATCGTTGGGAGAAATAGGTTTAATATTTAAACACAGAAACACATAATTTTGATTATTTTTCTAACATGTTTCATCATGTAGTTGAGGCTGGCCTTGAATGCACAGTCTACCCCACTATGTAGAAGCAAATACTATTTTTTACTTGATTAAAATCTTTTGGGAAAGCCTGGGTGAAAGACTTTTGAAAAGAGAATGTGCCACCTGCTTCTTCAACTACAACCTCTCCTAAGGAAAAGAGTGAAAGGAAATGAACTGTAGTCTTTATGGTGGTTTCCTTTGGTGGGAGATTATGAGTAGTTCTATATTCTTCTTTGTACATTTCTTTCTTTCCCATGACTTCTTGAGATGTACAAAAGGGATGCACATGTGTGCACCTGTTTGTGTGTATATGTGTGTTCCTGTGTGTACACTCCAGTGCACGTGAGTGTGCATGCTTGCTTGCATAAGCTGACCTCAAACTTGGTGTGACTGAGGGTGACTTGGACTTCTGATCTTCCTGCTTCTGCCTCTTAATTGAGTGCTGGGATAGCAGGTGTGCATCTCTTTGGACCCCTTTGTTTGTTCCAAGAGCTCATTCTTGCCCAGGCTGGCCTGAAACTGCCTGATCCTCTTGCCTCAACCTGAGTGAGTGCTGGGATTAGAGGCATGCGGCCAGGAGATAGGGTAGGAAGATGGATGGGTTGGCGAAGTACTTGTCACACATGAAGACCTAAGTTCAGATCCTCAGCATCCATGTAAATTGCACAGTGACACCCTTGGACTCCCGTGCTAGGGCTCACTGGCTAACCAGACCAGCCAGCTCGGCTAGTTCCAGGTTCACCAAGAGACCTTGCTGTAAAAATAAGGTGGACAGTGATTGAGGATGACACGCAGGGTTGTCACCTGGCCTACATTGCCATTCACACCCACACACATGTGCACTCGTGCACACAAAGGTAAGAAAGCAGGTGTGCTACGGATCTGTGGTGCTTGAGTGACATCTCACTGAATACAACTCTGTTTCCTGTCCAGTGTCCCCCAGAGACTATTTCTGCACTGTCTCTCATCAGGCATATAAAACTGTCACTCAGAAGTTCCTTATATAAAAGATCACCGTGGCATCCATCCTGCTTCTTGATATCCATGCTGTCTTCCATCTTTTTCTTGACATGGCAGAACTCCAGCTCTTTTTTCTTTTTTGTGATAAGATGTACCTAACATGAAATTTGCCATTTTAATCATTTAGTTTTTATTGTGATAAAATAACATCAATTTTGCCATTTTAGATCTAGCTTGATTGTGATGATTATTCCACAATATATATTCCTGTGTGTGCATGTGTGTGTATTTTATGCATATACTTATATATGTATTATGCAAAGCTGTTCCCCTTAAATATGTACAAATTGTACAGTAACCTAGTACTCAAGAATATAATTTTCTAATATTATATCCAGTTATATTACTTGATAAATAAATTTAATTATTCCAGATGACCATTTTAACTATTTTAAATGTGCAATCATGTGGTGATATATTGTGTACCCTAATAACCTTGCCTAAGGATCAGAGAACAGAGCCAGACACTAGATTAGACAAAGAGGTCAGGCAGTGATGGCACATACCTTTAATCCCAGCACTTGAGATCTCATGCCTTTGCTTGGGAAGCACACACGCCTTTAATCCCAGGAAGTAATATGGCAGGACAGAGAAAGGTATATAAGGTGTGAGGAAGCAGGAACTCACTCTCTTCAGGCTGAGGATTTCGTAGCGGTAAGAACATGGCTGGCTGTTCTGCTTCTCTGACCTTTCAGCTTTCACCCTGATATCTGGCTCTGGGTTTTTATGAAAAGACCATCTAAGAGTCGAACAACACAGTCAGTTGCAATAAATATATTCATATTGTTGCCCAATTGTCACCACATCCATCTAAAAGAATGATTTCATCTTGCCAGGCTAAGCTTGGTCCCCAGCAAACGAAAGTTCCTCAGGCTCTCAGCAATTGCTCTTCTGAGTGCTCCACATGCATATACTCAGTGCAGTGGCGGAGTATCTGTCCCTTTGTCCCTAGTGTGCTCCATAGTGATGTCATCAGGGGTCACCCATGATGTGGCATGTGCCAGTTTCCTTTCTTTTTAAATCTGATTCACATTCCATTCTTCTGTTGATGAGCGATTGCCTCTTGGCTATAGCAAATAACCAACATGAGTGTACTCTGAGTTTCCACTTCAGTCCTTTTTGTTTGGCTTTGATTTTTTGAGAGGAGATGACCCCAGATTCTCTGTGTAGCGAAGATGCCCTTGATCCTCCTGCCTCCACTTCTCAAGTGCTACATTACAGGCTTGTGCCACCACATCCAGTTCCTCACTTTTATGTCTATAAGGCGATATGCACAGGAGTGGGGTTGCTGGATTGGGTTAATTCTCCAGTTAATTTTGTGGGGCCCTGCCATACTGTTTTCACAGCAGCTGCCCATTGGCATCCATGTCAGCAGTATACAGGGTGTTAGTCTCTCCAGTTCTTTTTTCAGGCTTATTTTCTGTCTTGTGGTTGTAGCCATGTTTGTTTGTTTGTTTGTTGAGACAGTGTCTAGCTATGTAGACCAGACTGGCCTTGAAGTCACCCAAGACCTGTTCCTCCCGAGTGCTAGGATTAAAGTGTACACCACCATGTCCAGCAGTTATAGCCATCTTAATAACCATGTGGGGACATCCCATTGGATTTGCATTTTCTAAGTGAGAAACTGAGAATCATGAGACTCACTGAGAATCATGGTCTTGGTGTTTCTTCTTTTGAGGAATGACTACTCCAGTCCTTTGCCAGTACTTTAATTGGATTGCCCATTTTTGTTGTTGAGTTTAATAAATATTTTATATACTCTGAGCATTAGCCTCTTTTTAAAGTCTTCTATTTTATCTGTATTACTTGCGTGATGTGGCTGGAGGTCAGAGAGAGGACAGTTCTGTGGAGTTGTTTCTTATCCCCCTCCTTTATGTGAGTTCTGGGGACTGAACTCAGGTTGCCAAGTCTAAGGGGCAAGAACCTTTACCCACCGAGCCCTCTCGCTAGCCCTGACCTCTCACCAGATAGATGATTTGCAAATATTCTTTCTCATCCCATAGGCAACTTTTCTACCCTGTTGAATAGTGTCTTTTTTTTTTTTTTTTTTTTTTTTTTTTTTTTTGAGGGGAGTGTTTCTAGACAGGGTTTCTCTGTGTAGCTTTGGAGCCTGTCCTGGATCTCACTCTATCGACCAGCTGGCCTCGAACTCACAGAGATCTGCCTGTCTCTGCCTCCCCAGTGCTGGGACTCAAGTCGTGTGCCACCACCACCTGGCAAATAGTGTGTTTTAACACACAAAACTTTTTCTTTCAACGATGTTGAGTCTGTCTTGGTTCTTGTTGCTGCCTGTGCTTTTGGTATTGTAGCTGAGGAATCACTGCCCGATTGAGACCCATGAAGCCTTTCCCCGTGTCTTGTAAGGGCCTGTGGTTTTAGATCTCTGAGGCATTTTGACTTACATGTTATGTCTGGTAGAAGGGAAGGATTCAGCTTCTTTCTGTGGTTGTGAGTTTCCAGTTTTCCTTACAGCACTTGTTGATAAAAGAATCTCGTTTTGAAAATGACAAGGCGGTAGCCTTCATGAGGTACAAGCTTTCTGTTCCCTGTCGTGCACTTACGATTAGTTGAAGTTATGAATAACTGTAAATCGAGAACAAGACCGTTCCTTCTCAGCTGGGCACTTCTTCCAGGCCAGGCACTGATGAGCCAGGCAGACAGTCCCTCCTTGGAGCCCACGGGTCTGGAGGAAAATACCAGAAACAGCAGCCATCTGGATAAGTGTTCAGAAGATGAGTGGGGCTTTTGAGCTGTAGAGCAAGAGGTTCGCAGAGGCTCCCCTGGAAGTGTAGCTTAAGTATCAAAGTCGAGGTGCACACAGAAAAATGCGAAGGCTATGTCCATCTCTAGATAAGCCTCTGAACGCTTCCAGCTGCGGCCAAGGATCTCCAGATGGGCGTTGCCATGGAAGCATCTTCCACCTCTCACTTCCTGACTGAGTTTATTTGCGAGTTTCCCATGCTGGTGCCAGTTCCCAGCTGTAAATACAGACGTGGCGGGGTCCCTTTTTCCTGCTGCCTTGTAGCTGCTCCGAGGGCGGATGTGGCTAGAATCCAGCCTTCAAGCCTTCTCCCGCCAGAGTCAGTTGTAGAACCTGCCAGGTCACAGTTTCTATCCCATCCCAGCATGCTCTCTTTTGTCTCCTCTCGGGATGGTGCCAGCAAGCCTCAGCCTGTGCTTGGAACCGCCGGAGTCCAGCCTGTGTCTGATGGAGCTCATGAGAGTTTCCTCTACCACCCGGCTCCCGGAGAAGCCAATGGCGGTCTTTTCACTGAGACCTCCCACCAAGGCTGATTTGTCACCCTTCTGACGGAAACTGGGCTAGCTGTTCTTGGCCACAGAGAAGAAAGGACCCTCTGACCTGAACAAAGGAACTGCCACCAAGAAGAGGGAGGGCTGTGGCTCCTTGCTCCTGGGACTGTCCAACTCCCTCTCGGTGTTGTAGAATAATTCCACTGTGCTAACCAACACCATGCAGTGTCTGAGACAGCTGTGATGTTTCGGGCGGCACATCTCACGGGCCCACCATCATCTATGCTAAAATGTTGTGTGGCACACACATGACTGAGCTTAAGTGCTCAGGCATCTTTAAATAATTTTTAATCCTTTTAACAACTTGATCAAGTGTTTATAATTTCCCTATTTTACAGCCGGAGAAGCTGCAGCAGGGGGTAAGCTTAGTTGTTGGACAGATTTCTCCATGGCAGCCATTTAGGCAAAAGGAGAGGATTTAACCAGAAGATGCTGGTGTGGCTCAGGGAACCAAAGCAGGCCTCAGAAAGGACTGTGGACCAGGCAGTTCCCTGGTCGCAAGTAACAAATATTAACTGGGCCTGGCACAAGCCTGGGTGGGAGTGGGAATGGGCTTACCCAACCAGAAACCCCAGAGGCGGAGCCATTGTCTGTACTGGTTGGCTAGGAGGGCAGGACTATTCCCAGGGACCTGCTTCGTTTCTGTGCTTCCATGGGTTCCTCTGATTTCAGCATCACCTTCCATCTTGGCCTCCCTGGATGGGAGCTGCCAGCAGCAATTGGAGTTGTATGACCCTGTCCCTGTCCCTGTCCTAAGAGAGAGAGAAGGTTAGTTGTCTCTTAACCACGATGTGAAGCTTCAGAGCTCCTCTCTGATTGGATAACACAGGTCATATGACTTTCCTAGAAGCAATCACAGTGACTGGAGAGGTGGACTGTATCAGTAGGGTGGTTACTCCCATCCTAAACTCTCAATGCCGGGGTGGGATCAGAACGTGAACATGGCTCCGGGGTGCTCCTCCCCACTGTTCCCTCCCACCTCTATGTATATCATTCACTCTGTCACTTTGGAAGTCGTCTTCCCTGCCTGTCCTGGTACTGGTGGGGAGCCTGGCCATCCATAAGCTGCTCAGCTGCATACCTTACCCCAACCTCCCAGAGAGTCATTCTCAGCCTGCGTCCAGAATAACTTGAGGAATGGAAGGTGTCTCTGGACTGTCCAAGGCCAAGGAATAGATTCTAGTGACAGGCCCAGCTGAAATGAGTGCTCTAGATGGAGGTCATTGTCTCTGACTTCTTATAGACTTGCTACTCTGTCTTCTTCATGGTCCTGAGAGCTGGGAGCGTGGGAGCGTACTCTTAAGAACAGTGGTTGGGTCACACTTCTTGACTACAGTTACACTACAGCTTGTTAATGGCTAGTCTGCTCAAGGCTGGCAGTGTCCCACTGGTCTCCCAGATTCCAGAAGCAGTCTCTTAGGGGCAGAAGTCTCTGCAGTGTGGCCCACCAAGCCTAGTTTGCTGTGACCTCCGTGGGTTGCCCACTACCAGCCTAGTGCTGCAGGTCTCTGCACCCTGGCCTCTGGCCTCCTGCCCTCTACTGTCCGATGCACGACTTTCACCTCTGTCCTCAGGCCACTCTTTTTTGCCCGTGCGCTCTCCTTCCCTTAGCCCTTCTTACTAGGCTGATGCCATCTCCTCCTCCAGATCCCCCTTCCCACATCACTCCAAAGGGCCTGCCCCTGGCAGCCCGCCCCTCTTCTCTGAGCCGTGAACCCTGCATAGTCAGAGCCCCACTTCTGTAATGTCAACTCCATAAAGGCAGGGACCAAGTGTCTTTGGTGAATGGTGTAGCTCTTCTCCAAAACGCTCCTTACTTTAACTTGGATAAGGGAATAACTGAAATGATCACAAAGGTTTAAAGAGCCTTTTAAAAAACCGTTAGCTTATTTATTTATTTGTGGTAGCTGTGTTGAATGCAGAGGCTTGAGCGTGCTAGGTAAAAGCTCTACCACTGAGCCATATCCTCAGCCCCAAGGTCAAGAATCTTTTATCCAAAATACTTGAGACTGGAAGTGTTGCAGATTTTGGAATAATTGCATAGTTATGAGCTATCTTGGGAGTAGGACCCAAGTATAAACACTAAATTCACTTGTGTTTGAAATATCCTTGATCCACATAACCTGGAAGTCGTTTTATGTAACGTCATGAGCACACCAGTGTTGACTGCAACTTCAGGTCAGGCCTTGGGTTTGCACTTGTGTCTTATCAGCACCTTTTGGATTGGGCGCATTTTTGGATTAGGAGTGATCAACCCATCTTGTCACTCATAGTCACATAATATAAACAACAACTACCTTTATGAGTTTTTTCCCTGCTTGCTTGCTTTTCTTTTGTTTATGTTCTTTTAAAACTGTGTGTGTGTGTGTGTGTG
>CABHPR010149417.1:7434-23410 GCA_902168415.1 Peromyscus melanophrys | reverse complement strand
GAGAGAGAGAGAGAGAGAGAGAGAGAGAGAGAGAGAGAATGAGAGAATGAGAGAATATGAGAATACAACATGAGTGTGATGTCCGAGGAGGCAGAGGAGGGCATCAGGTCCCTAGAAGTGAGTCATGAGATGAACTCATTACTCACTTGGTGCATCACGATCCTCATCTTGTGCACTGCTGAGTGGGACTCTCTTGAAGGTGTCTCTTGGAAAAAGCTCTGCCTACTGTGAGTTAGCCATTCCAGAAGTAGCTGTGGGCTGGCAAGCTGGCATAGCAGGTAAGGGTGCATGCCACGTAAGCCTGGTGACAGAACTTGACTCCAGAACCCACATAAAGGTAGAAGGAGAGACCTGACTCCACAGAGTCATCTTCTGGTTTCCATAAGCATCCCATGATACACAGGTGTCCGTGCACATTATACACACACGGGGCGGGGAGTAGAAAAAACAAAACCAGAAGGTAGCCAGGTGTAGTGGCTCACACCTGAAATCCCAGCACTTAGGAGGGATTAATACAGGTTTGAAGCCAGCCTGTATCTGAGACAGAGTGAGGCACTGTCTCAGAAGAACAGAAATGGGCTGGAGGGATGGCTCAGAGGTTAAGAGCATTTGCTCTTCTTCCAGAGTACTGAGTTCCCAGCACCCACATCAGGCTACTCACAGCCACCTGTGGTTGCCTCTGGTTGGCACCATTCAGTTGGTGAATTCCCGGTGAGTGCTCCACCACTGAGCCATACCCCTAGCACAACACAGTTTTACATCACTTCATGCTTGATGAAGGAGAAAAATTGAGAAAAGTGTTCTTAAGTGATTTTATCATTGTGTGAACATAGATACGATATCAAATGGCGACATCACTAGGCAGTGTGATTTTATGGGACTGTTGTATACTTGGACTTCACTGAAGTGTCAATATACAGTGTCTGACTGTACAGTGCAGTCTCCTTCCTATCTCTGTCCCCATCCGCTAGTAGCCCAAGCTTGTCTTCCCAGAGGCAGCCACACTTACCAGTTTTTTTTGTGTGTGTGTGGGGGGGGGTTCTTCCAGATACTTCACCCATAAACAGTGTTTGCTGGCTTTCTCCTCTCCACAACACATTTTACTTCCCACAGTCCCCATCAGCCATGCTTCTGTTTCTAGTGTTTCTGTCTTCTTCAGTTTCTGTGCTTAAACTGTCTCTTCCTGAGATCTGAGCCCACTCCTCACCCTACCCAGCACACCTCCCCATCTCATTAGCTGCTCACAGTGTAGACTAATGTGAGTGACATCATTGCCAAGTTTGTGGTTGTATTGATCGGGTTCTCTAGAAGGATAGAATTGATAGAATCCAGTAGTTCAGCCCATGAGGCTGGATGTCTCAGCAGATCTTCAGTATTCACTGGAATCCCAAAGAAATAGGTTCCAATGCCAGCGAGAACAAGAGCAAGTAGACAAAGAGAGCAAGCTCCCTTCTGCCATGTCTTTTGTATAGGCTGCCAGCAGAAGGTGTGGTCCAGATCAAAGGTGGGTCTTCCCACCTCAAAGATCTGGATTAGAGGTGGGTCTTCCCACTTGAAGTGATTTTAATTAGGAGAAGAATTCCTCACAGGTGTGCCCAGCCATTTGGGTTTTGGTTAGTTCTAGATGTAGTCAAGTTGACAAGCAAGAATAGCCATCATCCCTGCAGGTTTCCCCATCATGATCCTGATGCACTTGCTCATAGAATCCCTCTTCTCTCTCTTTAACTGGACTCCTGGAGTTCTGTCTAGTGGTTGGCTATGGATCTCTGCATCTGCTTCCATCAGTCATTGGAGAAAAGTTCTGTGATGACAGTTAGGGTATTCACCAGTCTGATCTCTTGGGCAAGCCAGTTCGGTTCAGGCACCCTCTCCACTATTGCTAGTAGCCCAGGTTGGGGTCATCCTTAGGGATTCCTGGACGACCAAACCAAACTAGAGGGAACTCATGAAAGTTGGATCAGTGGCTGTGTAGCCTACATGGGACTGGACTAGGCCCTTTGCATGGTGAGACAGTTGTGTAGCTTGATTTGTTTGGGAGGCCCCCTGGCGGTAGGATTAGAATTCATCTGGTTCATGAGTGGGCTTTGTGGAGCCCACTACCTATGATGGGACACCTCTTGCAGCCTTGAGGCACAGGGAAGGGCTTGGTCTTGCCTCTACTGAATGTGCCTCCCCATGGGAGGCCTTGCCTTCTTGTGGGTGGGAGTGGGGGGTGGGTTGGGAGGAGGAGACTAGGGGGGGTGGGAGGAGGGAAGAGGGGGATCTTTGATTAGTGTGTAAAATGAATGAAAAAAATTCTTAATTTAAAAAAAAAAGAATAGCCATCATGGTGGGGAACTGACCCTCAGCAGAAGTCTGTGGACCCAGAGTGAGGCCACAGGGAAGATGCACTGCACAGCAGGAGCCCAGGTTGCTGCTCCAGCCCCCTGAGCCACTGGCTGAGTAGACCTTGACCACACCTCTGTGCCCTCAGCTGAAACACGGACGGAATAAGCAGTAATAAGTGTGGCTCGATTCTGGCCTGCGGACACACGGGGCTCTGGAAAGAACATGGTCACACTTTGTTTCTGAGTGAGTATCTTCAGTTCAATCTGGCCTGTCCCATAGGAGCCAAGGGCTAGGCACACAAGCCAACATCAAAGATGACAGCAGATCCTCTATTTAAAGGACCATCCTCCCGTCCCTGTCCCCTGCCAGCTGTTGCTCTTCCTGTGTAGGCCACAGGAAAAGTCCTCTTTCCCCTTCCCTATAACAGTGTTCAGCTTCCTCAAGCCCCAAACGCATTTCATCTCACCATACACTGTGCCTTGTGTGTGGAGGGTGTGGATGGCCAAGTGGCTTGTTGACAATATTGTTTACTGGATTTTCCTCTTCTGGAAGAGTCTTTGTTTGCCATCATTTATTTCTAAAAACTTACTGACCACTGCTGTGGGTCCAGCCCAAGCTATGTGATGCCAGGGACAAGGTAGTGGACAGGACAGCCCCAGAATATGTTCTCTCAGAGCTTGTCATCCACATCCAGGGACAGTACATCTGTCCATAGACAGTGGCAACTCAGAGAGCCGAGGACTGGGACAGGGGAGGCATTGGGGTAGCATAGGTACTGTAGGCATCCAGAGGAAGTACATACATACCCACTAGCCTCAGGGACAGTTGCAGAAGGAGGAGACATGTGGGCTGAAGAGAACAGAGCCAGCTAAAAGAAGGCAGAGTCTGGTATTCGTGCTGTGTCCTTAGGGCCACCTGCCTCTTCCTTAACACTTGTCTCAGTCACTCTGCAAACTTCCCGGCCATCCATCTTTGTTCCAGGCTAAGCATCAGTTGTGGAGAACTCAGATCTCAGTGAAATAGATGATCCTAGAGTCAGTCCGCTACCAAGAAGATATACACTAGTTAGGAAAGTGGTACTGAGGCTGAGGTCCAGTCTGAGGGACAGATAGTACCAAGGGTAATTTCCGAGTGGAAGGCAGCACAATCAAAGGCCCTGGGGTGGTGTAGACTCAGTAGACCAGAGCTGGGAGGCCCCAACATGCATGGGCAGGGCTTGCATAACAGTCGGTACAGGACATAGATGGGGCCAGTCAAGACATGCCGTGCAGATTCAGGGCAGCAAGTCCAGCCTTACTTTCTTTCTTTTAATTCTGAGGCTAGACAGCAGGAGAGAGAATGGTGAGACAGGTAGAAGGCAGAGTGCTGATATGAAAATACTATCCAGGGGGAAACTGTGTCTGCCACCCAGTGTCTGTGAAAATAGGAAAGCCTCTTGGATACTCACAAAGATCTTCCATGCTGTGCATGAGAGGAACACTATTTAAAATCATGATGAGAAAATATTTTCCCTTCCCAGGGGGGCAAGAGCACAAGACCTGAGCAGGCACTGAAGGCCTTGTCTCTTGCTGGTAGGAGGGACCAGTGCTATCTCTCTGCCTGACATGGCATGGCACCTCTTTTGGCCCAGCAATTTTACTCTTAGAGACTTTTGCATACAGATGTTCTCAAGTGTGGGAAATGGTTATGTCCAAGATTATTTATTTATTTGCTCATTTGAGAGTCTCACTAAGTAGCCCCAGTTGTCCTGGAAGTCTCTATGTCGATTAGACTGGTCTCGAACTCAGAGATCTGCCTGCCTCTGCCTCCCGAGTACTGGAATTAAAGATGTGAGCTATCACACCTGGCTCAAGATTAAGTTTGTTTGTTTGTTTGTTTGTTTGTTTGTTTGTTTGTTTTTTACAGCATGCTTGTTAAAAGATGGGAGATGGGGCTAGATAGACGGCCCCACGGTTAAGAACACTTGCTCTCTTGCAGAAGACCCAGTACCCATGTCAGAAGCTTACAACCACCTGTAACTCCAGGAGATCTAGTACCTTCTTCTGGCCTCCACATTCACCAGCATATTCACCAGCATACATGTAACACACACACACACACACACACACGAATAAAATAAAATCTTTTTGTAAAAAACATCCTACCTGTATGGTGGTCGGGTACAGAATGAATGAATTAGGCAAGCCTGTGTAGTGGAACACTATGCAGCCATGAAGATGGGATGAAGGCCTGATTGGATGGCCTTCTGTGGGTGTGCTTGCCACCAAGAATGAAAATGGAAAGAGAGACACCTTTTAACTCCTTCTCAGTTGGGAAGGGCATGTTGAATAATGAGGCTTGCGCAAGCTCTAGCCTGTCTGTGGCCAGGGACTGCTATCTGCCTCAGAAAGCAAGTGGAGGGTTTGTCTTCTGGAAGACAGCATCGTCTTCTCCCTGACGAGGCCTCCCACACTGTTGGCTGACACTGCTGGCAGTAGAAGGGTGGGGATTGAAGCCACAGAGTCTGGGTTTTCAGTGTGGTCGAGAGAGAGAAGGGTTGTAACCAGAACATTTATAGTGGGTGTGGTTATCCCAGATTCACCCTTGAAAAGGCAGCTGTGTGCCACCACAATCACAGAAGTGGATTCCTTTGTTGTTTTTGTTTTACTTTGTTTTGGTTGTTTGGATGGTGGTGGTTGTTTGTTTTAGACAGGGCCTCTTTATGTAGCTCTGGTCTAGAACTTGCTATGTACCCCAGGCTGGCCTTGAACTTGCTATGGTCTTTATTCCTTTACTTCACAGGTGCTGGGATAACAAGCATGCACCACCACTCTGTTTCCTTAATAATAATAGCAGCATAACACCACTTTTACCCAAGGAAGGAGAAAAGATGGAGGGAGAGTAAAGGTTTTGTAAAAAGTAGAGGTTTTGTTAGTCCCATTCTACTTTGGAATGCTCTGAATGTATGGATGACAGGGATGTGGCTCAGCTGTTATAGACTGCTTGCCTAGAATACCTCAGGGAGGGGCTGGGGGTGTGGCTCAGTGGTAGAGCCCCTGCCTAGAATCCCCCAGTGAGGGGCTGGGGTGTGGCTCAGTGGTGGAGCCCCTGCCTAGAATCCCCCAGTGAGGGGCTGGGGTGTGGCTCAGTGGTAGAGCCCCTGCCTAGAATCCCAGTGAGGCGCTGGGGTGTGGCTCAGTGGTAGAGCACCTGCTTAGAACCCCCCAGTGAGGGGCTGGGGGCATGACTCAGTGGTAGAACAATTGCCTAGAATCCCCCAGTGAGGGGCTGGAGGTATGGCTCAGTGGTAGAGCACTTGGCTGGCATGTGTGAGGCCAAGTTCCATCTCCAGGATCACCACCAAAAAAAGAAAAAAAATCAGAGTATGTTTGTGTACACTCTGTGTGTGTGTGTGTGTGTGCGCGCGTGTGTGTGTGTGTGTGTGTGTGCACGCGCACGCGCGTGTGTGTGTGTGTGTGTGTGTGTGTGTGTGTGTGTGTGTGTGTGTGTCCGAGGCTCTGCTTAAAGGATTGAGACATTGCTTCGGAAATGCCGATCTTAACACTGTCTAAATCACTCTCCCTGTCATTTTCTGTCCAGGCTTTATTTTCCTTCACAGTGCGCTAATTGTTGCCTGACATTATGTGTTGGTTTTTTCACACTCTCCCCCAAGAATGTGAGTTTCAGGAAGGTGGTCTTATGTGTTTTGTTCCATATCTGCAGCTCTAGACCAGTATCTGGCCTATAACAGTTGCTTAGTAAGCATGTGGTGGATGGCTGTGAACAGCCAGACTGGAATACAGGGGTGAACCGAGGCCCAGAGCCTGCCCCTCCACGCATGGACTGTAAAGAGCAGGTAAATGGAAGGCCCACTGTTTTACTTGCTTGGGATGGGGCAAGAAATCCATGTAGACTGCCTTTCTTGTTGTTATAAGACCTCCATTTGCACTCAGGAAGCAGAGACAGGCGGGTCTCTGTGAGTTCGAGGCCAGCCTGGGCTACCAAGTGAGTTCCAGGAAAAGGCACAAAGCTACACAGAGAAACCCTGTCTCGAAAAACCAAAAAAAAAAAAAAAAAGACCTCCATTTAAGGCACCCAGGCAGTGGGACCGGGACCTGTCCTCAGTGCATGAGCTGGCTGTTTGGAACCTGGGGCTTATACAGGGACACTTGGCTCAGCCTGGGAGGAGGGGACTGGACCTACCTGGACTGAATCTACCAAGTTGAACTCAATCCTCAGGGGAGTCTTTGCCCTGGAGAAGATGGGAATGGGGGATGGGCTGAGGGGAAGGCGGGGGGGGGGAGAACAAGGGAATCCGTGGCTGATATGTAAAATTAAATTAAATTATAAAATAAAATAAAAAAAGACCTCCATTTACCCAAAATCCTTTTCAAAATCAGCTTGTAAGATGACACAGGTTGCCATCTTGTGCTGGACTCTTGCACTGGGCCCTGCCTAGTAGCCTGAGAAACATGTCATACCTGGCAGTCTTTACCCAGCTGGCCAGTCTCCCCTTTGGCTTGGGTGACATTTGTTAAAGACAGTTGTGCACTAGGAAATCATAGATAGAGGGTTTCATGATTTCCATGCATAAAAATATTTGCAGTTTGCTCTCAGTGTGAGTTGTACATTCTATGTTGGCCTAGCTTAGCTTTTTTAAAAAAATCACGTGTGTATATATATGTGAATGGGTTGGTTATGTACGCATGAAGTATCAGATTCCTGGACCTAAAGTTACAGGTGGTTATGGATCAGCTGACCTGGGTGCTGGGACTCAAACTTGGGTCCTGCTGAAGTGCTGTACTCCCTCTTAACCGCTGAGCCATCCTCAAAGTTCTGTAGCATGATATTTCTAAGAGCATTCACTTGGCATATGTCCTGAGTGTCTTGTGGGTGCTTTGCAGAGTCCCAGATACCACTGTAAACAGAAACCATAGAATTCATATTCACTCCAACAAGACAGAGGAAGGCTGCAACAGCACTAAATACTCCGTTAGAAATAGAAATAGGGTAGGGGCAACCTGAGTGGGAATACTGAGGAAGCCCACCCCCTTGATGAGGGCACATGCATAGGGAAAAGCTGCCTCACAAGGAAACAGCTTTGACAATGGCTGGGGGAAAGTGTGCAAAGGCCGTGAACAGCAGATAGTGTAGTGTGGTGATGGTGCTGGGTACAGGAAGGCTAACATGAGGGCAGAGAGGTGATGCCTAGACTGGCCTCTTAGTTCCTGGGCTCAAGTGATCCTCCCACCTCAGCTCTATAGAAGCTGGGACCATAGGCATGCACAGTGGTTCACAGCTGAGGTGTTGAGGGTAGTAAGTGGGGAAGCTACCTGATGTGGCCTGTTTGATCTGATCTCTCTGGTTGGCCACAGAGTAGGATCCAGGAAGGCAGAAGTGAGCTTGGGACCAAAGGGGGCTCTGGTGGATGTGTCTGAGCGATGGTGGTGGTAGCTTGGGCACGGAAAGAGGAGACAGGGAAATGGATTTGGATGTATTTTGGAGCAACCAAAGAGCTTTCTCATTACAGAAGGATAGACAAGTTTATTAACTGATCCCTGCCGATGGGCAATCAGGTACCCCCATTCCCACCCAGGCTGCTGTAGTCTGAACACTGGAAGGATTGAGGGTAAGGGTATTCATCCCCTGCAGAGAGAGCCTCCTCAGCAAAGGCTGGGAGCTCACAGCTCACTGCATAAAAAGCCATCCCAAGCCCAGCTCAAATGGCTGTATGGAGCACGGGTGGATGGCAGCAGCCCATCCGATTCATGCTGGTGATACACAAGGAGGTGCTAGCCTTTAGGATGTTCTCTCGTGCTCTCCCGTGCCTTGTCTTCTCTGGGGTTACTTTCCCCTCCTCAGCCAAGTTCCAGCCACCATGGCAGAGTTCAAATCTGCTTTGCTTTCCCAGGGACTTAGCACTAGCTGGCCGGGATTTGGCTCTGGGCCTACACTGGAAGCCAGGCTGTAGGAAGTGTGTGAGAAGGCATCTTGTTTGTATGAGGTGATTCTCCTTAGGCTTTGTCCCTTTTTCTCTGGTTCTTCTGGCCTTTTTCTGAATGTGCAGATCCCATGGGTGATAGCTGCTGCTGCTCCAGGCCTCCTCACTCTCTCAGAAGGGCTCCAGGCTTCTAGGGGACTCTGTGTTACAGTTAGTTAGGACAGCTCAGCTAAGGTTAGTTGAACATAGGCTATGAGGAGAAAGTATGAGCCCTTGTCCCCTTCTGCCATCAGAGCCCACAGGCCCTGAAAACCTGGCCCCAGCCCTGGCCTCAGATGTGCTGGCCGGATGCTTGTCAAATTTGCATCTCTGGGAGTTCACCTTGTGCCTCCCTGCTGGCTGGAGACTAGAGGGAAGATGATGAAGTGTGACGTGTCTCAGCTCATTCCAGCTTCAGATGGAAAAGAAGAGGGGAAAGGAGAAATATATATACACACAGCCTTGAAGGAGAAATATATAGGGCATGAATGAGCTGAGTGAAGCTTCTAGCTGCTTCCTGGGGGATGTGTGAATCACTGTGACCTTTTAGAAGACAGCGGGGGAGGGCTTCTTACTTACTTCTTTGAATGAGCAGAGTATGCATGCGAAAACACATTCAGAAAGCACCAGAGAGGTGTACAGTGAATAGTCAGGCTCCTCACCCTGTCGCCTGCCACTCTGAGCCCCTACACAGCAGACCCCTGTGTCAGCTGTCCTCAAAGAGGCACAATCAGAAGGGAAGCACTCAGTTCATAATGTGACAGTCTCTGACCCAGCGCTGCCAGTCCTGAGGCTACCCTCTGCAGAGAGAACTAGCCCTGGCACGAAGGGGGATACTGTGCCGCATTGTCACAGTGGCCAGACAGCACCAGGAAGAAAGCAGATGCTCACTCCTCAAGGAGCGATGAACAAATGCGGCCACATCCTTACCCGGGCTGCTGAGGATGGGGTGATCACATGTGTCATGTGACTAGTTCATCTCTTCCATGTCCCACAGCCTGCTTAGCCCAACCTTCTGTCTGGGGGACTTGGCAGTGTCCTTGGGTGCAGAAGAACAAGTCTTACCTGTAGGTCAGCATCGGGAGCTCACAGGTGGGGGCAGTGACCCTGGCTTTGGTCCTTACCTGGCCTCTCTCTGTCAATGACAAGAGGCTGTAAGTGGGCTGTAGATGCTCTGCTGCCTTTTATTTATTTATTTTTTAAGGCAAGATATTTCTATGTCTCCCTGACTGTCCTGGATCTCGCTCTGTAGACCAGGCTGGCCTCCAACTCACAGAGATCCGCCTGCCTCTGCCTCCCGAGTGCTGGGATTAAACAAATACCCCCTGCCATGTCTCTAATATGCTGTAAGTGGCCACATTCTCACAGGACTGTCTCCCTGGGCCACCCTGGGTACCCTTAGCTTTCTGGCCTCCAGCTGTAGTGCCCAGTCTGTTCTCAGTGGGGCTCCACATGCCCTCCCCTTATCTTCCATCCTCTGCTCCCAGGGTCTCATGTTCCACTCAGAAGACACATATTGGTCAGTGAGATAAGACTGACCCTTGGGGTCACGCCTCGCCTCTTCCCTTGCCACACTTGTCCTGTCTGTCCTTAGCTGATTTGCCCATGCCAGCCTAGAAGGAGAAGGAGGTGAAGGTGGGTGCTTCTTGTCCCCACAGCAGCCCCTCCCTTGTCAGGGGAGGGGGGAAGGGAGCCAGCCCTGAGTTGCCGCTGATCCGGTGACTGAGGAAGATGTAATCTGTGGTCATCTGTACCAGGCTTCTTTCACTTTATGTCTTCAAGGCTCGTCTCTGTGGTGCACAGAGACAGATTTGTGTTGCTTTTCAGAGCTGAATATTCATGGTATGGGTGGATAGTCATTTTGCTTAACTGTCGCTTAGTTAGTGGATGTCCTTTTCAGGTAGCTTGCTTTTTCTTTAGTTCTCGGTTTAAACTCACACCGCTTTCCTGCATAGTACTTCTCAGCACCCACACTTATGTAGGCATGTGTTTGCCTGTGTGTTTTCTGCTCGCTATCTGGGACCATGAGCCTTGTAAGGGCCTGTCTGTGCGTGTACTTCTGTCCGCCGCGTCTGGCTCTTCCTCGGGTTGTTTGATGCCCACTTATCGTCTCGCCTCCTAAAGCAAAAGAGTGGCAGCTACATGAGCAGAATTCCGGGGACTGTTGTGTGTCGCTTCCTCCTTGGTGTTGGGGAAAGAGTGTAGGTCCTGAAGCATGAGGATGCTTTAGATGATAGGTGCTCTGCCGCTGAGTGTCTGTGGCTGCTCATCTCTTGTGGAGGACCACAGTGTCACCTGAACAGTGCGTTTCAGATGGTTGTCAAAAGCAGGTGTGGTGGCACACACCTGTAATCCCAGCACTTGGGAGGCCGAGGCAGGAAGATCACCACAAGTTTGAGGCCAGCTTGGGCTACTCAGTGAACTCCAGGTAAGCCAGTGAGAATCCATTTCAAACAAAATAAAGCAAAAGGATGTCAGCAGCAGAGATCAGAAAGATGGCTCCACAGAGGTGGTTTCTCTCTTGACTAAAATGTCCATAACATGGCACCTGGCACCAGCGGCTGCCTGATGGTCACCAGAGAAACAGGATCATTGATCAAGGATCTTCCTGCTTCCCTTTCTCTGGCACAAAGCTGTCAGTCATCCTTAGGGAGCTTACAGCTCACTGTGGCTGCTGCGGTCAGGTCATGGAGTGAGGAGGTGGACACAAAGGCGCCATCCAGCTTTATGTTTCTGGGGAGGAATTTTCCTCAAAGCTTCACAACAGCTTCCCCCTTCCACATATGGCCCCTGCTAGCTGCAAGAGGGGCTAGGAAATTGTATAGTCTTGGAAGGGGAAGGAAGGAAGGAAGGAAGGAAGGAAGGAAGCATGGCTGCCAGGTGGGCAGGTTGGCCACTGCAGTAGGCCTGTTGTCTGTTTCCTTCCACAGAACCTGAGCCACAGCAGCTTCTGCTCATTACCCTGGGCTCTCATACTGCCCCCCAACCCTCTCCCCTCCCCTTCTCTGTCCCCCTCCTCCCACAAGTGGCCAGAATCAGGCCATGGAGTTCTCTGTGGTTCTGATTGATCAGTGGATGAGATTTTGAGATTAGTGGAAGTCCCACAGTGTCACCCGCAGCATGAATAAACTATCACACTATTAAGCATTTTCTGATGACAGATCCTGCTGTAAACAATTGTCACAGAGAGTCATTTCTAAGCATATTCCTCCCAGAGCCCTCGCTGTTCCCTCTTACCAGATGAAGGGACGCAAAGGTTAAGTAACTGGATGTTTTCGCTGATAAAGTCTCCCCTTTCACTATATTATGAAGAGATTAAAAAACAAAGCCTGACCTATTTTGGTAGCTTGACCCCTGTCTAACTTTCCCCTGATTAGCCGGGGCTGGGGAATGCTTTGTGGAAACGCACTGGCTGGTGGAAGCCACTCTGACAAGCTGTTTTCATTGCAGAAAGGGGCTTAACTCTCTGCGGCGGCGGCGTTTCCAGCAAATGGCTAGTGACAGGAGGAGAAAGGACCCATGAGCTCTGCAGGATTTCCCAGCCAGCAGAGCACATGCAGATGTGTGGGCAGGCTGGCTGTAGCCTGGGCTTAGCCCAACGTGACCTTCACTCTGATGCTCTTGAAGGCCGAGAAAGAAGCTAAACTCAGTTTAGGTCTTCTGAGAATTAGTTCAGGCCACACATTCTTTCTAGGTGCATTTGATCCATCCTGCTTGGAGGAAAGCTTTGATTTCTACAGAGTCTGTCTCTTTAAGACACTTTCTAGGCCATGTGACTGTCCAGAAACTGCTGGCTGTGTGATGGGGCAGCCACAACTGCTGGAGCCTGGCTTTCAGGTGTCTTATGCTGTGAGATTCTCCATACACAGATGGTACTGTCATTTCAAGTGGTCACAGGACAGCATTGGAGGGAGAAGCTGGCAGGTCAACTCCAGTATAGCTCATACTCTTTCTTACAAGCCCATATCCACAAGGTGGCTGCTGTGCCCGCCTTTGCCAGGAAGCCAGAGTTCCCAGAGGGGACCACCTCAAATCCAGCAGTCAACACCGACATTCCAAGCTGAGAAAGATGAAGGAGCAAACACTTCCCAGAAGCTTTGGCTAAGAAGTCATAGCCTGGGCCACATAGTGAGTTCAGGCTAGCCTAGGCTTCATAGTGAGCTCTGTCTCAAACAAACCAAAGGTAAACAAAGGAAAAAAGATGTCACGGCTGCCTAAGATGATGTAGCTATCTCTATTCCTGTCTGTCTTCTGTACAGTTTTTCTGTTCGCTTGTGGGTCTCTGAGCCATGATGTCCTTTAGGTACGGGTACTAGGGTCAAGAGCAAGCCGTACTCTTCCCTGCTGTATTGGTGGTGGTTTTGGAGTGGGGTCCCCTGGGTTCAGAGTCGTCTGCTATGTGTGTACTTGCTGTGAGATGCTGGGCAAAGTTAGGGTTCCTATTGCCGTGATTAAACACTGTAGCCAAAACAGCTTAAGGAGGAAAGGCTTAATTTCATCTTGCAGTTTGTAGTCCATCATCCACGGAAGTTGGATCAGGAACTCAGGCAGGGCAGAAACCTGGATACAGGAACTCATGCAAAGACCGTGGAGAGTTGCTGCCTACTGGCTTGTGCTCATGGCTTGTTTAGCTTGTTTTCTTATACCATCCAGGACCACCCACCCAGGGGTGGGCACTGGCCCCCTGTAGAATGGGCCCACCCACATCAATCATTAATCAAGAATATACCCCATAAGTGTGCTCACAGGCCAATCTAGTGGGGGCATATTCTCAATTGATGTTCCCTCTTCCCAGCCTAGCCTGTGTCAAGTTGACATAAAAACCAGCCAGGACACCTGATTTGTTAAGAATGTGGCCTGCAAGACTTTACCAGTAAAGGCACCCACTGCAAGCTTACTGACCCAAGTGATCCCTGGAAGTTGTTAGCAGGCATGCCTATACAAGTACACACACACACACACACACACACACACACACACACACACAGAGAGAGAGAGAGAGAGAGAGAGAGAGAGAGAGAGAGAGAGAGAGAGAGAGAGAGAGAGAGAGAGAGAGAGAGAGAGTGTCAGTCAGTCAGCCAGTCAACCAGTCAGAAGGTAGAGGCAGGAAGGTCAGAAGTTCAAGTTATCCTTAGCTACATAGTGAGTTCAAGGCTATCTTGGGACAAGACCCAGTTTCACAAAATGGACAGCAAGCAGGCATGGGGGGGTCCTAAAGGAACTTTCACGGGTTGCTTGAAGGTTTTGATAAATCTGTAGTGAAGAATTGAAAACAGTGGCTTACACACAGAACAAAAGACAAAATCCATGCTTGAACCCCTAGTTGGGAATTTGCAGGGACCCCTGGACACAAGTCAGTTGGAGAATGAACATATCACTGAAGTTACTCTTGTCTTTACAAGAAGTTGCAGAGCTTAGGTAGTGGCCCAACCTGTAGTCACTGCACTCCAGGGGCAGAGGCTGGAAGATGGGAAGTTGGAGGCCAGCCTGGGCTGCATAGTGAGACCCTGTTGCAAAAGGAAAAAAGCAAAGAAAGAAATTTGCCAGCTTTCTTGTTAAAAAGCGTTTGTTCCAGCCCTGCTCCCACCCACAGTGACTGAGAGTTCCCCCAGCTCCAGCACTAGCACAGTTGGTGGTATCAGACTCTGACATTTTGACCAATCTGCTGCGTGTGAAACGGTCACAGTGTTGTTTTCCCCAAGCAGCTTCTTTGCAGAGGTCTGCCTGTGAGCCCAGCAGCCTACCTGGGCTGGCTACAGGCAGGAAGAACAGACCCCTGCAGTGTGTGTAGAGTCCCTCTAACTCTGTGACCTGGGGCCCCATCATCCCCTCAGGTCAGTCAGGGATGTGGACAGTGAGGAGGTAAGGTCCTTGAAGTTAGTGACCCAGTCACAGTCTTCGAGGATGGCCTCCATCACCAAAAGCACATGCTAAATAGCTAGTGTGGGTTATTAATAGAATGTAGGTCATAAGAGAGAAAACGTGATTAATTGCAACATGAGCTCATCGGCTGGTGAGGGCCTCGGGTTTCCCAAGGCAGAATTCTTTTTTCCTATATCAGCTCTTTGTCAGAACGTGGGGAGAGGCAGTTGAATGAACAGATCTTTTCCTGGGCTTGATTTCAGGGATAGATGGGATGGGGCTGGATGTGCTGGGAATCACCTCTAAATGAGGCACCATCGAGCCTCTTTGTTGGTTGGTGAGTTCCCGTGCCCCGTAGGAAGCTCTCAGACAGTCTGGAAAGGAGAATGCAGCTCATGGTGGAAGCCACAGGGCTGTGCTTCTTCACTCAGCGTGGGATGCCCAGGCAGCTGCTCACACAGCTGGCTGCATGGAGGAGAGAGGTTTGGCTATTCCTCCTGGCACCTGCGAAGAGTGTCTGTGCCGGCCGAATACGGTAGCACACACCAGTCATCCCCGGAGACTGAGGCAGCCTGGGCTTCATGGTGAGACCAAGTCTCTAAACAAACAACAAAAAGCAGAGGTGAAAGGGGATTGTTTTAATTAGCTTTGCATTGCTGTGATAAAACACCCGAGCTAATGAATTTTAAGAGGAAAGGTTTGTTTCTGCTCACAGCTCCAGAGGTTTCCCTCCATGGTTTCTTGGCCCTTTGGTTTGGGGCAAAAATGCTGCTTCACCACGAGGCTGCCAGGAGCATGTCCAGCCATGACCACAATGCCTGCTGCAGGGGACTCAGTGAGGGCCCAACCCAAGGTCATTAGCCTGCAGACAGCCCCCAAAAGCTTGCTTTTCAGCACAGTGATGGTGCAGTGGTGCAGCTTCATCAGACACTGCCCTGAAAGCCCATTTTGTGAAACAGGAAGCAAATGTACTGCTGTGAGCTGGTGCGGTGGGGCCGGGGCTCTGCTTGCTGTCCTGGTCTTTCCTCTGCAGTCTCACTGGGGACTGTCCTCCCTCTGGGGCTATATGGTAGACCCTTCAGTGTCCCCAGACAAGTCACTACACATCCGGAACCTCAGTGCCCTTGCCCATTGAGTGGACAGGTCCAACTAGATGACAGTGCTCCCTTACCTGGCCCCTGAGGATGCAGCCTGGGGAGGTCTGTGGCGTCCCTGAGATGTGGCTCCTCCCATGGAGAGAAGCAGCAGGGTGTCTTGAAAGGTTTGTGTTCTCTTAAATGCAGATGACCATGAGGACAGATTTGCCCTGTCTTAAACCTCAGAGGGAGGCTAACAGCTCACAGACACAAAGATCCCAGAGCTGGCCTGCCCAGTCACCACTCAACTATTCCTATTCAGAATCTGCCCCAGGCTGGCAAATACACCCTGGTCAGGCCCTGTCTCCATCCCCTCTGTGCAGCAACAGACCTCCCAAGGCCAGCTCTGATCGGCCTGCTCAGAACGTGGCCGAGGGGAGGAAGATTTCAGCCTGGGAGTCCCTACTGGGCTATGGCCACCCCACCTTTCTTTTCTGGAACTCTGTTCTTGGTATAAACCTATGGAAAGGGATCTGCTTGGCCTGTGAGTGCAATGCCTGTGACTGATGGGCCACAGCCGTGGGCATGCAGGGATTGCTGAGGCACCTGCAAGTGCCCTGTCCCTTCCCGGGGCCTCGGGACACTCAGGTGTCTGCTCTGCTGGCTGAACCAGCCTTGTTCTCTTTCGCTGCTATCCCTGTGCTGCTCTGCACTTTACTCTTCAGAGGGTGTGTGCGTGTGTGCGCGCGCG